>JADDOH010014435.1:0-62687 GCA_016648135.1 Agrypnia vestita | reverse complement strand
AAAAATTTAAACAAAAGAAAAAGAAACTTAATGATTACGTGGAAAAAAATTCAGCACTCAAAATTTTTCTTAATCTTGTGTGGCTGCACTCGAACAGATCAATATCCAATAATCTTATCAGTTTATTGAATGCATCGCATACCCTCAAGAAATATGAATTCCGACGATAGTTGGATGAGGTAAAATCAATGTGAAAGACTGGGTTGTGTCTACGAGATCTACAGGGAACATGGAATTTTAGTCTATTTAATAGTTCAGGACAGTCGACGTTGCCTGATACAATTTTTAGTAGGTACATCAAATCACCTATTTCCCGACGTCTGTATAAAGGTAGGATGTGATATTTTTTGCATGAACTGTCATAATCGTCAGAAACGCAATTGAATTTAAAGTTGAGAAAGCGAATAAATTTTTTTTGAATTTGTTCCAAGCGATTTACATAGATCATATACTGGGGGTTCCATACTTGCGTTGCAGACTCGAGTTTGCTTCTGACAAAAGTGCAGTAAAGTACTTTCAATGTCTTTACACACTTAAAATCTTTAGACATTCTCATGATGAAACCTAAAGCCCTATAAGCCTATCGCGGTATACTGAGGGTTAAAATCTGAACACAACACAAAAGTTCTAAATTTACATATCGCCATAAAGCGCAAAAAGTCTAACAGGCATGAACATGTGTTATTTAGTAGACCTCCTAGTTTCACAGAAAAAATTAACATTTATTATTTATTGTAAGACGGAGTAATATTTATATGATAATTCAAATTTTACGTTTAAAAAAATAACTAATTCCTTCATAATACTACATTACTTATTCTGTTAACCGCTGACAAGTACATAATGAACGTTTCAAGCGAAAAATATAATTTTAATCAGAGCTTGATAAAATATGAAAATAATAATTTTTCATATATTTACATAGAATTTTTTGTATATAGTACACCCCTATATTCTTGACACCCTCAAGTAGAGAGGATATAACGCCATATTATTCAATCTTGGCATACCACTTTAGCATCGTAATTATATATAAATATATCACTTATATATAAATATATCACTTTCTAAGACCACTAATGACAATTCATTAGTGGTCTTAGAAAAATGATATATTTATATATAATTATAATTTCATTCCACAAATAGTTAACGCAAATTCAATAAATAATATAACTTTTGCTTCGGTTATATTCATACATATTACAACGCATTCTCCTTTGACTTTTCCACTTTGTGCTGACATGGCTAAGACGAAAAAATATTTATATTTTTTAGAAATAAACTTTGTTTACACCACTTTTTTTTGTTATCCTTACGAAGAAGCCATTCGCTTTGAAACATGTTGAATTTTTTCGATAAAAAAAGGTTGTGTCAGTGGTGGTAATGTCACTACAAAGCTGGTTTGAAGAAGAAGAAAAAATATGTATTTGTGAACTCAGTGTCTAATTGTTAGTTTCTACGATGTATGTCATTGTGTCCGTCATTCGTATGTCATTTTACCCATACTAAATGGACAAAATGGTTTTCGTTTGATCTCTTACATATAATTTATCGACACTCGTTTTTATTTTTTTAGATCCTATGCCTTATGTAGATAATACAGTAAATATATTTATGCAATAATACGACTATTCTAACTTTTATAATAAAAATATGAATCAAAATAAAAACGACATGTATAAAAAATATTTGGGAAAGTAGGTATGGAAGTCTTTATTGGGTGTTCATAGGGCTTATGACCTGTCGTTCGGCTGGCTCATGTTATCACCTTACAAATGTAACGTTCACCTATTTTACAAATCAAAATATAGATATCATTATCAAACGCCACATCTGTACTGGTTTATGGGAATGACAAAGTTTTCGACTACAAGTTACGGTGGTAAAAAAGACAACTCACATACGAATCAAAGTGTACAAGTTAAACAAATGTATAATACAACTTCTAATAATTTTATAGGAGTGACAGTCTATGATGAGTGGACTTGGTGAACGTTACATTGTATAAAGTGATCACTTAAGCCAGCGGTACGATAGATCACAAGCCTTATGAACACCCAAAGATACCTGCTTTCTATACCTACTTTCCCATATGAAAAAATAGCTTCGTCTTTATGAGACATCTATAATATATATTGATTAATTAGGTATAAATCTGAGATGGTAAAATGATTTTTAAAAATGTCTACCTTCCTCAGAACATGTATTTCTTATATCTAGCGAGCAGGGACTTGCAGTGAGAACAAGAAGAATGACTTTTTCTTGAGCATATATTTTAAAAAGAAACCGAAATAAGAGATATATCTCGTAATATTCAAATAAAATAATTAACATTTTATTCAGATTTCATCAGTCAGATTCATATTATTGTGCCAGATAAATATATTTTTTTCCAAATATACGGTTAAATAAAAGTCATGCTTCTTGTTCCCACTGCACGCGCCTGCTAGCAAGGTACATACATAGGTAGTGGCCAAAAGGCTTGCTTCATGTTATTCTATATTTATATGTATGTATCAAGCAATTTAAAGTCGGAAGTAAAAGTAAAAATAAAAATAAAAGTAAAAATAAAAGCGGACTTATTGGTACTGAAATAAATTGAAATTAATCATTGCAAATAAAAGAATGATAATAAAGAATTATTGATGCAAAAAACAAATCATAAAAAAAATTAACTGACTCGTTCGCCTTGCTTCTCATCTCGCTTCGGATCTTCATCGTAGTCCGAAATGTTGCTAATTGAGCTGAAGTCTGTAACGATTAAGAGAAAAAATAAGTAGTACAGTAATATTTTTTTGCAATACTAACAACTCAATTTTAATAATTATTTAAAAAAAACAATTAAGCGGGTAAAATCATTCATTCATTCATCATTCATTAAATACTAATCGCACTACACTCAAACACAAAATATATAATATACATAAATATACATGTAAAATATAATTAATTGCAAAAATACATGTTACTAGAGCGTGCCGAAGACACTTGTAATTGGGATAATCGGCATAGTCTTCACTATAATGTTTGTTATCAGAGTATCACGTACCTATTATTCTGTTAGTGTCTCTAATAAATAAATAAATAAATAAAAAATCCTTTATTTACAATATAACCGTATAACCAATTCCTCACGTAAATGAGTGTTAGCATCGTGGCTCAACTTCATATTTTCTATTACTGTACGCCGAGTCCCTGGGGATTAGTCTGAGCAAAACACATTTAACAAAAGTTCAACATTACACAATAACAAAATTTTAATATATACACCACAAACGGTTGAAAAGGCTTGAAAATATCTTACCAAGAAGACCTCCCGTTTGCACAGGAATTAACATTTATTATTGTAAGATAGAATAATATTTTTATGATAATTCAAAATAAAAACCATTTCTTCCATTTCAAAATGCGTAATGTTTCTGAAAATTCTCATAATACTAATACCACAATTGTTGTCATTAGGTGGGTCGCAGTCACAACACCGCGCAACACGTCTCGTCCGGGTCATGTCATAGAAAACTAATTGCAATCAGATGTCAATGTAATGTCTGCATTGTCACTCATTTAACAGAGTTGAAAAATAACTTCAACGCTTACTTCGAAGAAGGGATCAAAAAGTTCGACTGGATAAACTGTATTTGTAATCCATTTCAAGACAACATACCAACTGAAATGTCAACAAAAGCAAGTGAAGAGCTTATTGATTTATCGAAATATACGTCGCTGAAAAATACTTTTAATCGCAAGCAGTTAGCGAAATTCTGGCTTTTGGTTGCTGACACTTATCCCTGCTTATCTGACGAAGCCATGAAAGTCCTCCTCCCCTTCACTACCAAATACTTATGTGAAGTGGGATTTTCTGCCATGGTTTTCTATTAAGACTAAATACATAAATAAATTGGACGTATCGAATTCACTGCGATTAAAAGTGACTGAAGTTGAAGTCGACGATATTTCTGTTATGACAAGAAACAGGCAACAAATGCATCGTTCCCATTAAAATATCACATATTAATATAAAAAAATTTCGATTATATTTGGAAGTTTTTCTTTTTTTCTTAATTGAAGTCTTTCGCATAGCTAAATATGCATTGAGAAAATGTGAGGAGGTGGGTCCCGAAAATTGAAATTTTTTGTTGGTGGGTCGCGGTCCTGTCAACTTTGGGAACCACTGCGGATTAGTAGTTAATTGATTTATAATGAACACAAAAATCCTACGAGTACTTAAGCATAGCGAGAATTTGAACGGATATTCAATTAAATTGGTTATTCCTTATTTTGTTTAATACAATTTTATTTAAAATGAAATTACCAAGTTAATAGGAAACAATTAGAATACAGGGCTGATATGCACAAACATTACAGGTGGAGGTTAGCGGACGGAAGTCATCGTGTACAATAGTAACCATTTTAACTAATGAGGTTTTATTTTAACAAACAGACCGACAACAGATCATTAATGACCAATAGATGGTTCAAGAGTGACATTAAATTTGAATAAATAAATGTTGAAAATACATTAAAGCCTATCAATAATTAGACTTATTTTATTATTGTGATAAATGTTTTAATATCGTTATCATTTATTTTTACTTTTAGTACAATAAGTGGAATGACTTGCAACGACTCCCAAAAATATATCATTTTTAACTTAAAATAACTGCGTTTAAACTTACTAGCACCTAAATTTGACTTCATTTATGTAATAATCAGCTTTATTACGCCAGGAAAAAAAATAGCAAAATCCGTGTTTCTTTGATATTGTAAACTATAGCCATTTCACCATACATTTTGACATAGGAGTCACTTTATCTATGGAAAAAGTGCAAACCGTAAGCAGGAAAATATATTATGCAATAATAATTTCGTTTTATTCATGGGAGTGGCTACATTCAGTTTTCATTATGTTTATATTGTCTATGATTGGTATCAACAATTTGTATTGTCTATAAATAAAATTCTGGTCAACTAAATCTTTGCTTTTCAATTTTCTAATTATATGATGAAATTACGGAAATTTTAAAGGGTAATAACTACTTTAATACTTGCTTGAGAGTCAATTTTGTTTTATTTTAAAACTCCCCTTACACCCTTGAAAAATCACAAGAATTAATAATTATTAATAACGACCCTTGCTTGACCGCGCAACATGAGCCCCGCGCTGATTGCGTGTCACACTTTAATTATCTAATGTTGTTATTCCAACAAGTTACGGACAGATAACGAAATTATTATATTTAGATTATACTAGCTGTAATCCGTCGAAATTGACGGTACTTTTACACGTCGGGGTATTAGGTATTTATTTATTTATATATAAAAAAAGAAAAAAAAAATACTTAAAAAAATACTATAAAGAAATTACTGAATTTACACGAAGTTACGGGGACAAACAGGCAGACGGACGGACGGACAGAAAGACAACGAAATTATTATACATAATTGGGATGGGATTAGATTAAACTTGATTAGGATACTTAACTATATCGAGGATAATTATTATCGAAAAGATCTCTTATACCGCCCACCACTTACAATTTAGTCGTGTGCATTGGTCTTTTCATATATCTAAGCTTACAATTGAGTTAGTGTGGGTACAGTGCGTAATATGCACTGCAACAACACTAACTCAATTGCAAGATCATACGAAAAGACCTATATCAATCAATGAAAATTGCTCAAATTTGATAATTAAAGCCCGTATATCGCTGTTTTTGGACAAATTATTTTCTCCTATTTGTCAACGTGTTTTGCTTCAATACTACACTACACTACTTAAAGCAAATAAATACCAAAAAAAAAAAAATTACTTCTTCTGGTTCTACCGTGACTGTTTATTGTCGTCGTCAATGTTTTAAAACTATTCGTCGCGATCCCAGATAATAAATAATTTTGACGCACAAATTTCCAAGTACCTCAGAATAATGATTTTTATTGATTCTTTTCCTCACAGCTTCCAAAATGCATCTCTCTTATAAATTAAAATTTCCTGGGACTTATTTCCTATTTATTGATTAGACTAGAATTACACAAATTACAAAAATTAAAATAAAATATGTTTATTTTAGTCATTACTTAAATTATACATGAATACCAAAGTATTTTTGAGGTACCTATGTTTACTGAACCGAACATTTTTTTTGGTTTCGTTTGTCAAAATAACAGAAAAAAGTTTATAATATACAAGGTGTAACAGAGCTAGTCCACAATACTTTACAGGTAGATCCCTGGCTTGATTATGAGTCGATAATGTTCAAGTAACCATGAACAATAAGATAATATCAATAATTATGAAGTTATGCAATATCAAAGTTTGCATTTTTTTCAATATCTCTGACTTATTTTTTACAAAGCGTTGAAGTATCATTACAGTAACTTATATCGATTATGAAAAATTCATTCGTTTCAATAAAATTTAAATAAAATAATAAATACCCTGAAAAAATCCAATTGGAATGTTTTTATCATTATATTTGACTTGTATTAAAGGAAAAGCATGTTTCATATTAGATATAAGTTACTGTAATGATTGTCCAACGTTTTTCAAAAAATAAGTTAGAAATATTGAGAAAAAAAAATGCATACTTTGACGTCGTATATCTCCTTAACTATTGATATTTGGTCACGGTTGCTTGAACGTTTTCGACTCGTAATCAAAGCAAGAATGTAAAGTATTGTAGACTAGCTCTGTTACACCCTGTATATATTTTTGCTTCCTTATGAAAATAACTGACTTCTTTAAATATGTTTAAATGACGCAGTAAAAAATTTAGTATTACATAATTAATAATGATACTTACAACAAAACCCTGCATAGCAACAAAAAAATCACTTGCTTTTTGATAAACTTAAAAGTTTTTCTCTACCTACATTCTCACAACACACTGGAATACCATTTATAACTCGGAACGTCTAAACCTTGTGCACAATGCAAGACACATGCGGAATTTATTGATATTTTCATTGAAATGAATTATATTATAAATTTTAAATATTTAAAAAGATCTTTCACTTTCAATGCTGTGATGGGGAAACTAATTATTATAGAAGAGTGTCCACACAGCGATTGATTTTCGCGCCACGTAAAAATGATGACAACGAACATAGTACCAAATGCGCAGACACAAATAAATTAGCACTACCAACATAACGCCGTTATCGTCTAAAAACCATAATACTCCAGGCAAATAGTAACCTAAAGTTGCATCGCCAAAAAAACATCCCTAAGCATTTTTCATTGTATCTTATTATCGATAAATTTACGTGACAAATCACCTAGTACTCCAATATCACAATTAATGCGATGTCATCTTTGGAAAAAATATAAAAACTAGTTGTAACCCGTCAAAAATGACGGAACATTGATTAGCTACCGGCTAACACATATTGCTACTGCAGCCTCTTCGTGGACCGCTATAAAGATAATATAAATGTATACTAGGGCTTAGCAAAGATGCTTTGCAAAGATGACTTTTAACTAACTGCCCATAAAATTTAGAAGTCTTTCTAGATTAATGTAGTAAAATAGAAATTGAGATTATATTACATGAAAAAATATGTTTTTTAAAACCCACGCTTATATTTAAATGTACTAAACAGTAAAAATGAATTTTTGAAAAAAAAACTATGCCCATGCTTTTATTTGGAGAGTGAAACAAACATTTTTTGATGGAAAATTAATTTTTTACATTTTAGTACCTACATTTAAATAAAAGCGTTTTGTTAATTATAATTTTCTACTTTATATTTATCGTCTTAATATTACCCAGCGTATTATTAAGTATTACTTAATGATTACTTCGGTAAGAAACCTGCGCAAAATATATTTTGGTGAGCTCATTAATTTACCAATTTCCCATATAAAACTTTGATTAATTCATTTTAAAGCTAATATTAGGTCCATACATATGAAATTGGCGTTTTGCCATACTGGCAAATTTGATCTCAAATATCTTCTCTTTGGTTAGGAATTCCAAATCCAAATTTATACAGTTATTTACTCATGTATTTGTGTTTTGAAAATTATAATTCATTTGTTTTTTTCTCAATTGTTTTTTTCTTTGCGTCACTCAGTTTACAAAATGAAAAACTTGAAATATCGCGTTATTTACGAGTACGAGTTCCACCGTGGCACCAGTGCTGCAGAAACGGCTCGAAGGATTAATGATGTGTATGGCGACGGTGCCGCAAAAGAAAACACAGTGCGTTTTTGGTTCCAACGTTTTCGTTCTGGAAATTTCGACCTGCAGAACAAGCCCCGTGGACGGCCGGAGACCAAAGTTGATAATGAAGAATTGAAGGCTATTGTGGAAGCGGATCCATCGCAAACCACATCCGAGTTAGCTGCAGGCTGCGGTGTTAGTGATAAAACTGTTTTAATCCACTTGAAGCAAATTGGTAAGGTGAAAAAGCTTGAAAGGTGGGTACCTCACGAATTGAGTGAAGCAAATCAACAAACGCGCGTTGACTGCTGCGTTGCATTACTCAACCGGCACAATAATGAAGGGATTTTAAATCGAATCATTACCTGTGATGAAAAGTGGATCCTGTACGATAATCGGAAGCGCTCATCGCAATGGCTGAACCCTGCCGAACCAGCCAAACCATGCCCCAAGCGAAAATTGACTCCAAAAAAGATACTTGTTAGCGTTTGGTGGACTAGTGCTGGTGTCATTCACTACGGCTTTCTTAAATCTGGCCAGACGATTACGGCAGATGTCTATTGTCAGCAACTGCAAACCATGATGGAAAAGCTAGCTGCTAAACAACCAAGGCTGGTTAACCGCTCTAGGCCACTGCTGCTTCACGATAACGCTAGACCACACACTGCACAATAGACGGCTACCAAATTAGAGGAGCTTCAATTGGAATGTCTAAGACATCCACCGTACTCTCCGGACCTTTCCCCAACAGATTACCATTTTTTTCGAAATTTGGATAACTTCTTGCAAAGGAAAAAATTCAACTCCGATGGGGCAGTCCAAACCGCCTTCAAAGATTTTATTGATTCCCGTCCGAATGGTTTTTTTAGTAAAGGGATCGATGAACTACCTATGAGATGGCAAAAGTGCATAGATAGCAATGGTACATACTTTGATTAAATAAATATATTATAATAAAAAAAATCGGCTTTATGTTCCTCCCATACTAAACCTCAATTTCATATGTAAAGACCTAATATAAGCGAAGTAAATAAAGACAATGTGCATGAAACAAAATATGAGGATAGTGTGAAGTAAAAAGATTTTACCTTAACCTTATTATTTATTAATCAAAAATGAACATTTTACATATGATACAATCATTAATTATACAATATTTTTATTTATGAACTAGAAAAACTACAATGAATGCCTATGCTACATTAAAACTAAATAGATATAGTATTCAATATTTTAACATCTCTTATCAATCACTTCACAGTTTATTGATGGATGATGATTCTTCCTCGTCCTGTCGGTCTTGCTGTCTTGAGACAGATTGCCGCTCCTCAGGGCAAGGGTGAAGGTCTGCGTCCTGTGAACAAATAAAATGAATAATTAGATTAGCAGTAAAAATAAAGTAACCCATAAAAACCAAGTTTTTATTATACTCCCTTTTTTTGTAAAATATAACAACAATTAAAGACGAATTAAAACATATAACATAACACTAAACTTATATTTCTAAAATGTCAGATGTTTTGAACTTTGATAAGACACTTCATGCTTTGAAGATTAAATTCTAAGAACATTTGTCAGTTAATTTAGATTTTCGACATTCGTAGTGAAGTACCTATTATGTATACCGACGGAGTAATTCAAATTTAGAAAATATTCCGCGACGTTATCTGGCCCCCTTTGCTCATAATCAATCTTTTCTAATGATTCCAATTTGAAAAAACCATTAAAATTTCTAAAAATCCGAAATTATACTATAATTATTAATTTTTTTTAACGAAAATTTGATAGATCTTCTTGATCGTCGCCACGAGTCTACTTGCCAACTTTCAGCTCGATTGGATCACGGGAAAAGGGTCAAAAATCGATCCAAAGTTTTTTTGACGGCAAGCCGGCAAGCAAGCAAGCAAGCAGACGCCACGAGTTAATATAAAGGGAGTAACAAATGATAAAAAAAAATTAACTGACTTGTTTAACATTGGCATCTTGCTGCTCCGGATCCTCGTCTTCCGTCATGCTGCTAACCGTGACTTCTGTGAGCATTAAAAGAAAACAAGTTATTGTAGTAACTAGCTGTAACCCGTCAACAATGATAGTACTTTTACATGCTGGTTCCTAAAGAATAAGTATTTAACTGTAAATAGTTGCGGATATTTTATACGAACCGTACGTTTTTCCGAGAAATGATTCTCGACGTTTCGTTGAATGCTTATTCAAAGAAACGTCGAGAATCGTTTCTCGGAAAAACTTACGGTTCGTATAAAATATCCGCAACTATTTACAGTTAAATATGTCTAACGACCGTAATAACCTTAACTCTTGAATAAGTATTTACTTTTTATAGCCTACACCCATGAAATGGTAATCACCACTTTTATCAAAATATTTTTTTTTTATATTTCCCCTGCCGGCATTAATCTTAAACCCTGGCTATTGTGCTGGGCGGAATGATTCGCGTCTTTGCTAAGCCCTAGTATATATTTCAAGCGTATTTTTGTCGTTCCATGGAAAGGCAGCAGTAGCAACATGCGTTAAGCAGCCGTTTCGGATTTGCTGTTTTTTTTAGCCGTGAATTCGAATGAAATTTCGGACGTTAAACAAAGTTGCGGACGGACAGACAGACAGATGGACGCACAGACAGACAGACAACGAAATTATTATATTTGATATTCTTCAACTGTGTGCAATAAACTAAGAACACTATTAGATCATTTTTTTCATCGAAATACTTTAGCCCAATACACACACTATATTGTTTATACAGTAGTACGATATACTAAATTGTAAATTACGACTTAAACCGCTACGGACTAACGTTAAAAATATATTTATATACAATTAAGAATAATTAAAAAACTAAAAGAAACACGTTAGTACTAGCCTGACAAGGTATTTAAAATATATATTAAATCTTACCGATACAAAAACCAATTCATTACAAACTGACACTGGAAGAAAACGCAAAGGACAGATTTAAAACGCAAATACAACACAGACATACGACACTGCAAATAACGAATAAAAAACTAGAATTGAAAAAAACAAACAACTTTTACGAAGACCTAACAAACAATACGTAATTCTCAAACTATTTAACTACCAGGACAGACTCAAAAATTAAACAAAAAAAGCACTTTTAAGAAATATGACAACGACCCATGATTATCATGATAGTTTTGACGTAATAAGATGTTTACAAAAAATATAAACATATAATAACAAATAAGAAAAGAATTATAAAATAAAATCAATTTAATTAGAACGCTAGAAAATACGATAAAAACGGAAACAACTAAATAGAAGCCCTTACAAACTAATTCAGTTAATCACCTACAAAAAACGGTGAATTTCGATAACTAAGCGTAGTATAGAATTTTATAAACCGGGGAATCTTTAATGATAAATGCCTAGGAAAAAATAATCTTAATATAGGGCTCTACCGAAAACGTATAACAAACCATAGGTGAAGGGATAATATAAATCTTATGAATAAGTCTTATTATACGTGGTATATCCACTGTTTGATAACGGCCTAGCAAGTCGAAACAGCTATCACATTTGAAATAACGCTTAACCTGCAGAAATCAATAATAATATTTATCAAAATTTTATGTATTTTAAATGTCATTAATAATAATCATGGAGTCTATAAAAACCATAAATAAGCGATAATAATGTTTCATCCATACCACCGCAGACAGAGCCCTCATCCAGCCACCGGTACTTCGGATCCTGGTTGTCTTCTGCAGAATCCGCGTCCTCCCTTGAATCCCTCGGGAGGAGGAGTGTCAAGCGCTCCACCTCCTCTTCAAGACTTCTTATACTCGTTACGTAGGTAGGAGCTAAAGGCAACCCGTCCTTTCCCCTCTCCGGTAGGGGATGACCTTCTACGAAGGCAGAAAAGGATAACATCACATCCCCAGTACCCGTGTCTATAACAATCCGCAGATGTGCATTCAATTAGTAGTGTATCATTCACGTTTTCAGTTCCGGTTCAGTGCAGATTTTTGTCCCACGACACTTTTATAGCTTTAAACATTTTAAAGAAAAATATATTATATTTATTACGTTATTAGGAAAATGCTCGTACTTACTATAAATTACTATCTGCCTCACTAGGTAAAATTCAAGGGACGAAAAAACAAACATTTCGAATTATGCGGAACCCCGTTAATTCGAAATTCAAGGTACAAAAAAATAAAAACGAGATGCGATTGCGAAATTCGCTAAAAGTCGTAAAACTCGTGAAAAAAGTCATTATTTTTTTTGAAAAACGTGTGCATTTTTGCATATTCCAACAAATACCCTTCGAAAACGCAGTATTTATTATAAAATTATAATGATCGCGATATTTATATTGCTAAAGTATCCAATATTAACATATTTTTTTTATTGAAATATATTTTTCATTTTCAAATTCAAATTCAAAAATATTTCGAATTATGTGAACTAAATGTGTTGATTTATGGCGCAAGGGGCTAAAAATTATTTGGAATTATTAATTATTGGGATTAATATACTATGAAATTAAAATATTGGGACTTGTTGATTTTAAAATTTTCGAATTGTGGCGAATTTAGAATTAACGGTATTTTACTGTAAGTATGTGTATATCTAGAGAGATTTTTTAAAATATAGACGCGAACACGGAAGGCGTGTCGCTTCAATATTCTTACTATTTTCAAAATAAGCTAAACGCTTGTGCTATGAAAATAGGACTAACTTGCCGGTGTCCTGGAAAGGGGCTCGAACCACCGACCACCAGTTCACTAGGCGAGCCTCATGACCACTACACCAACAAGCTGTTATACTCAGATATACATGTTCTGATGCAAATAGAAATTGTTTCGTAAGTTGAATATATTTTAATTTTTGTATCTAGTTAGTTATTTAAATTATTTTATATATTTGCAAATTGGTGATAAAGACGAGACAAAAAGAACGATACAAAATACCTACTACTAAAAATATTTTGAAAATAAGAAGAATATATATAATAAACAAAAAATCCAAAAAAAGAAGCTCTGTACTCGTATATACCTACCATAATTTATAACTATTATATCGTTCTTTTAGAGGTAAAACTCACTAAGTGACATTGGAGTAATTTTGAGATAATGAAGATTAAGCGTTCAACATGTGATATAAAAATTATAGAAAATGTCGAAATTATGAGTTTTACTACTTAAATAATAAATACTAAAAACAGATACGAAATATTCACTGACTGATTTTTACCAGGAATAGAGATGGAAAAAATATGAATGTTTGTACATATTCATAACTCAGTTTGGTCAATATTATGCGATTAGTGAGTTTTAACTCTAAAGGAACGATATGATAAGCAATTTAAATGAAAATTAGCAAAATCAATGTAATGACAATGCGACACGAGAGATAACAAAATTCACGCGTACCATTATTCATTGCATCCTGCCGTTCGAGGCATCGGAGCCTCCTGAGAAGCAACTGTAGCTGCAGATTCATAATCGCGATACCGTCGGTTCGCAGCCTCCGAGGGTGGGGATTCCAGGGGATCCTGGGCTGCAAAAACATAACATTTTCAAAACTCTCAATCACAACCACATCAAAATTCACGTCACAAGTTACCACACACGTAAATGAACTCACGAAATCCATAGTGATGCTCGCACCAAGAGATCCTTACACTGACAATAATTCACGATGAATGATTTCAAACACTAGCATTTCTGCTATTTATACGGTTATCATATGCAGAAATTAGAGATGTAGGGGAGGATGGGTGAATTGCGGACGCTGAAACGAAATAACGTACAAAACCTATACTATTAGAAACAATCAGCCTGACTTTATTTATTATGAAACTTTAATTATTCACCTACAAAATCTACATTAATTATTTTACGAGATCAATCAACAACTATATATTTTTAATCAAAAACAAAACCTTGTCTGTCCGTAATTACCCGTAGCCCTTAGGGTAAATACGGACGGGTGTTGGGTTATTTACGGACAGCGTGGGGTATTTACGGATGAGGTCCCACATCATTCACACAAGTCACAAATAAAGCCTCTGGAAGAAGTCCCAGCAGCGCACTTCTCAAGAGCCCAATTCTAACATTTTAAATACACAATCCAGCCTTCGTTGGGGGGGTCACGATACTTTTCCTGACCAAAAATGCAAAAATATTCATCATTCTCTTGTGCAACAATTTTAAAATTTCTGAACTTTTGATCGTTTTTCTTTAGTATTTTTTTTTTTTTTTTTTGTAGTTTTTTCTCTTTTCGTTTCAGATTTTTCCTTTTTCTTTCTAGTTTCTTTTGTTCTTTTTCTTCTAGGTAAACTTTTACCGGTGTGCTGGTAAAAATGAATATGTTTTTTTTAACCCACCGTTTGTTACGATTAGGTTATAAAGTTGGTACCTTTACCATGTCAATAAATGGTCATATTTTGGCTTAAATCAGCATCATTGATAACATCACCTGCGCGTACTAATTCATTCGCACGTTTTATTTATTTTGAATATTCCATGTTAGGAACGTTTCTAAAGAGTTGAGATGCCTCTTAATATCCTCTTTGACTTGAAATACTATCATTGGCTGCATCACAGATGACTTGAGATTCATTTTGAGCTCTCTTTGGCTTAAATTATCAAAGTTGATGTTTCTGGTGTTAAGTGGAGTTTCTGGTTCAATAATATAACCAAAACTTGCAAAAGTGCCTTTGAATTTATCTTGATCCACTGGGTAAATTACAGCACACCTGAAGCCATCAATAGTTTTTTCTATACTTGTTGTTCGGTTAAAGGTTGTTTTGTATAAAGACTTACAGTATCATATGCTGTAATTTTGGCTCCCGGATTGTTGACCGTAAGCTACGTGGCTCTCGTGATTCTCCAGTACTAGCAAAACGGGATTATCAGCCGAAGGTTTCGCAAATTCTTTGAAATGCTGGAGCTATTCAACGAATATTCGTTCAGTTATCCAACCAGAGCCGGAAACACTAGCTACCATATTACTATCACTGTCTTATAAGCAGTGCATTCATTCTCTTTCTTTTGAATGTGAAAAATGGTGGAATATAAGTGCCTCTAGCGTTAAAACAATTTACAACTGTAGTTAAGGTACCGCGCTTTGCACGGTAAATTTACCAACTTGTTTTAATCCCTTTGGTGCAAGAATCCTGGAATTCTGTTGTACAGTACTAATCCTAGTTTCATATACATTGTTGATTGAATCTGATTTAATTGTATTTGATTGTAAGTGTTTTCAAATTTTCAAAAAATATATCTATTTTTTCAGGGTTAAATACTATGATAAAATATGCAATAATTTGGCTTAAGTTTTGATATATAATCGAGTCAGGGGTAATTGCGGACGTCCGTATTTACCCCAGGGAGCTTGTCCGCAATAAACCCAACGAGTTTAAAAAATAACAACGACAATTATTTGTTTGTTAAAAAAATTTATCATCTAAAGTTATTGTGTAATTTATTCTCCATTATCGAGGTAATCGATAGTAAATATTACTTTTTATTGTCACTTATTTCATAGACACAGTACTCAAAATAGTAAACACTAAAAATTAGATCAAAATTCACAAAATTGTTTGATTTTATTTATCTTGAAAATTTTGCACAGCTTTCTTTCGTGAATGTTTGCTCGGCACTAAAGATGGCGGAAAGTAACACGTGATCGTGGCGTGGATGAAAGTAAGGGATCGAGTAGATATCTGCTAGTCCGTATTTACCCCGCGTCCGCAATCACCCCATCGTCCCCAACGAGTGTCAGTTTTTGAGCATTCGCCAACGCGAATGCGAATGCGAATGTCTGCTACCGACATTAGCGAATGCGAATGCGAATACGAATATTGAGTTTTTTTTTAATTTGGCGCCAATTATGTATGGCTTAGCTGCTCAGTTTCGCGCGAGGCGCCTTCCGTTTGCATCTTGTTCCGAAAATTTCCGAGTTGATCTAATAGAAGCTTAAAGAATAATTTTGTTTTTGTTTGTTTAAAGTGTTTTCTTATAAAACATAAATTATTTATAGTTTGTAATTGAAGAACATAGTTTTTGTTTGATTTTTGTTTATAGTTTCGTTCAAGAAGATTATTACCTAACATTAAAAACTTATGTAAAGACTGATAAAAGATTCAGAGAAGAATTTGTTTTTGTTTGTTTACATTGCATTATTATATTTTTTGTTTTCTAAGTTGTAATGAGAAGTTAATTGTTATTTAGTAGTGATCTGGAATCTTAAGTTTTATTACCCAAGGTAGAAGTAGATGTTAAATAAATAATACCAAATGATAAAGTGAAGACTGATTGATAGTGATAATGTGGTTACGAGGTAAAGCTACTTTTTCTAATAATAAAGAAATAAGAAATGAATGGATTTTTTATTAACCTAATTTTATGTTTTTTTCTGATATTCATATTCGTAAAACATCCGCTCGAACTTTGCGAATGCGAATGCGAATATGCAAAAATATGCGAATGCGAATGCGAATATTCGTTGTAGCAGAAATCACCCTTTAGTCACGCTTACGAAATAACCAATGGTACAAATTCATTATGTGCAAGTGTATTCTAGAGGCTAGCAAGTATAATCGAGTAATATTCGGAATTCCTATGGTGAAACCTATCATATTCGACCAGTTATAAATTTTCTATGTATAAATTTATATATTTATGGAATGTATTATCGATTCCCTAAAAATTCATATAATATGATGAATATAGATGAATAAAATAACATTATCGATTCCCTAATAATAAAGCACAGAAATAATGGAAATGAACTGAAAATGCGTTTTCTTATACACGTGGGTAAGCTAAGAACGACTGAATAGATATCAAGAGCATAAAGAAGAAGAAAGGTTTACTTAGAAGAATGACATTTTTTTATTGACAGTGGGAATAGAATTGTGATTATTTATTTATTTTTCATCAATAAGTGCAATATGACTTTGTGGAAATGTTATTTATATTAACTGTAAATTTTACATACAAATAATAACATAGGATTATAGTTAGTAGAAGTAATAAATTATTAATTAGAAGAAGTGTTAATAGAAAATATTACCTAAAAAAATATATATATTATAACCAGGTCCTTTTTGCAAATAGTTAGTTATTCATCTTATATATATTCATTTTTAATTTTTTTTATTATTTACAACTCAAATTTTATTTATTAGTCGTTGTATCCTAATAAAGGGATTATTGGCCCCGAAACATGCTGAAAATTCAATGAATTAATAGTTCGCATGTTTTCTTGTTATTAATATTTATATACCGGTTTAAAAATTCGGACGTACACCGAATTAAAATATTTTTAGACTGACGTGATTTTAAGTCATTGTAATCACCAAAACAAATAAATGTTGTTTTATAAATGATTAATTCCTCGTAGTAAATTTTACGGGAGAGCGAAAAAAAAACTTTTATTACGCGACTGGTATTTGTCTCAATTAGGCAAATTATTTTTTTGCAGGACCATTTCAATACATTTTGAACGGAATCGACACGTGTTACTGTGTAGGAATCGCAAATAATATTTTTTACAGTGGGGAACGATGAACGAACGGTCCTGTCGAAAAGAGAATATAATGGCCGTTAGCAGAGGAGGGGTGAATTGACTTTAATTCGGTTTTCATGGGACATAGAGAATCATGTCGTCACTATTCCAAAATAAAGTGTAAATATTAATCTACAGTTCAGTAAAAACATGTCGTATAAAAGAAAGATCTCATGCTTAGAATGGCTGCAGGTTTAATGTACATTTAAAGTAACATCATTAATTTTACATGTGAAGAAACAGTAAATGTTTAAAAATCATATAAGCAATAGTAGACCATCATAATATCTTTATATGCAACGCTTTTATGAACGTCTTATTAATTTCACTCCCTCATTCCAATCCATTGCACAAAAAGGGTGTGTTGAGGGTTGATCCAATTTAATTTCCTTGAGTAGAGTAATTTCGGTATATTATTTCTTGTGTCTGACAGTGATTTACGACGGCGATATTTGTAGTATCGCAAATAAAATATTAAAAAGTCTTATAGCTATATAAAGCAAATAACCAACAATCTGGTAACAATAACTGGGTATTTTTAAGCGAATTGTTTAATCCAACTGAAAGTTACCTTGGAAAGTTAGAGTAACTCGTCGTATGAATGATTTAAAAAAGTTTTGCAAACATTCTATGCAAACACGAATAAGTAAATAAAATTTAACAGTACGGTTTCGAATCAGAATATTGGCGTTGTCTCGTTGCGGAATTATTCGATTCAGTCAGACAATACAAATGTGCCGCGCTTTATTCAATAAAGTTTAGCGTCCGTACGTAGTTTCAAATATGGAAAAAGACATAAAAACATAATGTAAATCCAGCCATTTGAAAGCGGAAAGGTCGAATATATAACATGATTTTTTGCGCTGTATTACCCAAGTCCTGCGAAAAAAATTCAATTGATCTAGAGAACAAAAAGCATAAAAATACAATCGTTTAGAGCAATAAAAACCTTCATTTGCTCTCGAACATATTAGACGATTTTCTACAAAGCGCTATTTCTATCGATATCGGATATCCTCACCAGTCTGGGCTAAATCCAAGATAACGGTCCCATTGCATATACAACGAAAATGATTATTTCACTATATTATTGAATGTGCTAATAACAAAATGAAAGATAATTTACGTTTAAAAAATAAGTACTAAATAAGATATATTACACTTTAAAGTTTCGAAAAATGCACTGCATATTTTGACATTTCATAGGCAATATATGAGGTTAGATTAGGTTATTAGGTTTGGTTAGGTTAGGTTATTAGGTTTGGTTAGGTTAGGTTATTAGGTTTGGTTTGTTTAATTTAGATTACGATTATTTTAGTTAGATTAAATTAACAGGACATTAAATTATAAAGTGAAATACTTATTATCATTGTATGAACAACGGGACCATAGTCTTGGATTATTCCCCAGTCTGGAGTCCAATACGTTTTGCCATTTTAGAGAATATTATTTTGATTCTGCTATCTCAAAATTCTAAAGTGCTACTATTACTATATTACTATTACTATATTCATATGTATCTCGACGGAAGAATGTTAACATACCTCGACCGATGGACTGAAACGCATTGTCAGCATGATAAATAATATCAGCATACAAAATCATTTATTGTTAATATAATAAATAAACACTGGAGTCTATCTAGAACTTTCTGGACTTCGTCCGAACTGAAAATAAATGTTGACTAATGTCGTAAATGTCGCAAAAACAAATGTCGCGTCGATAGCGCGTTACTTGTTTTGCCGATAACAATATTAAGAGTTCTTACTTTCAATACTAATACAGAGGTACCTACGTATCGCACCCAGATGCAAGACTATCATATTTAAAAAAATATTTTATAGTTAAGAATGCTATATTGCTGTAAGTACCAAATGATCATCTTGGTTTGCTTTCCATCATTGTTTTACAATGTTTTTCTATAATTTTTTTCATTAAAAAAATAGTGATGCGAACACCGAACGCGTATCGCCTCAATATTCTTACTATTTTTAATCTAAGCAAAAAGCCTATGAAGTGCTATGAAAATGGGACTAACTTGCTGCCTTGTTATATTTTTTATTGTTTATTAATTTTTACACATATTTTACAGGCATTTTGCAAAACTGCTTAATATGATGTTTTGTGTGCAAAAACATATTACTTTATAATCATTTAAAAATGCTTATACATTAAATTATACAGTAAATTAAAGTTCATTGTTAAATTTTTTAAATAATTTTTCTATTCTATTTTATTTTTTATCAATATAATGTAAATCAATATATAACAAATATATTTGAAGTACAAAATGAAGAATTAAATTTAGTATACTATACGACTATATAACTATAACAAAATATATAATAAAAATATTGTCGCAAATATACTGGATTATTTGGAAAACATTAGTAACCTCAATATTTCCGATTTATTTTTTATCTTTTATTTACTATTTATTATTTACTATCATTACAGTAACTTATATCGAATATAAAGTATTTATTCCCTTTAATACAAGTCAAATAAAATAATAAAAACCTTCCAATTTGAATTTCTGCACAGTTTTTATCATTTTATTTAACTTGTATTGAAACAAATGAATTTTTCATAATCGATACCAGTTACTGTAATGATGGTTCAACGTTTTATAAAAAATAAGTCTGAAATAGTGAAAAACAATGAAAACTTTGATATTGCATAACTCCATAATTATTGATATTAGGTCATGGCTGCTTGTACACTTTCGACTCATAATCAAGGTAGAAATGTGTCCCGCGAGGGATTTAATATTTTTATTTGATATTTATATTTTCAAATAACACTGAATATGATTCTAATAAAAATTTATATTTTGTTGTAAGCCACTTTATTGATACAAAATACAATTTTTACCCAACCTTTTTCAGGACAGTATAATATAATTGTTTATATGATTCTGTCCTGAAGAAGGTTGGGTTAGGTTAGGTTAGGTTGGGTGCAACCGAAACCGGTAGACATTGTATTTTTACTCCCTTTATATTGACTCGTGGCTTCTGCTTGCTTGCCGTCAACAAAAACTTTAGATCGATTTTTGACCCTTTTCCCATGATCCAATCGAGCTGAAACTTGGCAAGTAGACTCGTGGCGACGATCAAGAAGATTTATCAAATTTTCATTTAAAAAATTAATAATTGTAGTGTAATTTCGGATTTTTAGAAATTTTATTGGTTTTTTCAAATCAGAATCATTAGAAAAGTTTGATTAGCAAGGGCGGCCCGATAACGTCGCGGAATATTTTCTAAATTTGAATTACTCCGTCGGTATACATAATAGGTACTTCACTACGAATGTCGAAAATCTAAATTGTCTGACAAATGTTTTTAGAATTTTAGTGTTATGTTATATGTTTTAACTCATATTTAATTGTTGTTATATTTTACAAAGAAAGGGAGTATAATAAAAACTTGGTTTTTAGGGGTTACTTTTTTCTTAAAATTATTATTAGCCACAAAGCGTTCATATAATTTGAAAAAAAAAAAATATAGAATGTTTATTAGAATTAAAAAATTAAAATGAATACAAAGATTTTATTTTATAAGAAATATGAAAAAAATATATATACTTTGACACGTTGATATTATCACTTTTAATGCATGCAGTAGTTACTATTTGACTTACGAGATTAAAAAACTTTAAACCCCATTAGCTCAGAATTTATATTTTGGAAAATTGACAGCCTTGCACTCGGGGTGTGATATTATGAATGTGACATTACTTTCACTTAGAATAAGGCTGTTCCAACCGAAATCACATATTTTAATCTACCTACGTCCTGATGTAGTTCCGAATATATTTGTAAATATTGCTTGTGAATATTTTATAATTTCAACATTCGCTGTTATTTGATTTTTGTAGACAATTTTTTTTTTTATTGATCTTTGAAAAATGATAAACACAATCGAATATAAAAATAATGGTTTATTTTTACACAAGTGCCATTTTATAAGAGTTCAGAAGCATTCCACAAAAACTCTAAAATCGTTCACGGTACCTACTGCTTAAGGTCTAGTTGTTAAACTAAGTCCATTAGGTTGTCCGAAATTATCTAAATGCAATAAAACTCGTTGTAGAAGTATGGTTGCCAAGAGTTCAGAAACGATAATTCAAATATTTCAACCATCATATATCTCCTCATCATCAGCTTGTGTCTCCTCTTGCTAGATGTAGGCCTTCCAAAGTAGCTTGTTGGTATAGTGGTTATGATTTTCGCCTAGAGATGAGATAGAGAGTGGTCATTCGTTCGACCCACAGTCAGAACATTTAAAATTTGTCCTATTTTCATAGCACAATAGTAATAATATTGATGCGACACGTATTCCGTGTTCACATCTCTATTTTTATTAAAAAATTAAATAATATAAAAAAGGATCGTTAATTCTTTCCCATCTATTACTTGTTCCAGTCCATTCTTAAAAAAATATAAGTATTCTAATTATTTGTTAAGATGGACGCAAAATAGATTCATCCTGAAGAAGATACAGTGGTATCGAATTCGGTCGACGTTAAAGTAATCAAGTAGTTTATATAATTAAGTTTTTTAAATTTTAATTATGTCCAACTACAAAGACAACGTTATAAGCATAAAAATATAATTAGTTTATATTATGCCATGAATGTACTGACTGCTGATGAAATGTTGGCAACATTGCGATCATACAAACGATTGCTGAAAATATGGTGCAATCGGCGTTCTTTAGAGGTCTCTAGTGTCTTCGCTGGTTGACGAATAATTTTGAAGTTAAATCTGTTGAAAGGTTATCATCGATATTCAACGACATGAGAACGAATGTACTCACTTGCAATCATAATCACCGAATATGAGATCCTGCAAAAGGTAAAAAAATTCGCTACAAACAAACCGAGGAACATGAATAATATTAGGAATTTTAATATGTATTTAATTTTAGTGCAATATTTAAAACATATTAGGAATAACCTAGTGAAATGTCCTTGAAATTTCGACTATCTATACTGTCTAAACTTCAAAAACTACTTAAATCTTCATTGAAATTATCTTTAATCGTTTGTTTAAGTTTCCATCACCATTTATTACATAGAACTACATAACCTATAAATCTGCACACTGCAGTACTGTACCTAAATATTCAGTACAACCGACATTTCTACATAACCTCACATTTTGTACTTGACCTTGACAACGACGCTGGCAACTTCCCCTATTTACATTTACATAATAGAATTCGCAATCGAAATCTTACCCTTAATTAACGATTAGGAGAAAATATGAAATTTGTCAAATTCAGCAATTAAAATTTAAGTTACCTCTGCATTAAGTTTAGGTACCTACTATGATACTGAGGGGAATAATCCAAGAATATGGTCCAGTTCATACAACGAAAATAAGTATTTCACTATATAATTTAATGTCCTGTTAATTTAATCTAACTAAAGTAATCGTAATCTAAATTAAACAAACCAAACCTGATAACCTAACCTAACCTAATATACTGCCTATGAAATGTCGAAATGTGCGGTGCATTTTTCGAAACTTTAAAGTGTAATATCTTATTTAATACTTACTATTTAAACGTAAATTATCTTTCATTTTGTCATTAGCACATTCAATAATATAGTGAAATACTCATTTTGGTTGTACCTATATGCAATGGGACCATGATCTTGGATTTAGCCATACTGAGACATTTATAGAGGCCCCCACAGGAATTGCTCCGACGCTGCCTGCGGCGCATTTCTATGCTAAAATTATTATCTAAAGCGTCTGTTATGTTCTATAAAATCTGAAAGGGTCCCGCTACTAAATTTAATTGAGAATCTGTGCTGTATTTTGATTACTACTGAAATAATTCAATTTCTTCCTTCCATCCCAAAATTAATATTATCTTAGGCGTAAAAGTAAAAAAAAAAAAATATTGAAAAAAGCGAAGTTTACAGTTCATGTGGAGATTACAATAGTAAATGCACCAAAATCTCAACATTCGACTAGAAGAGCATCGTCGTTGTCTAACTGGTAATAATTTTTCTGAATTCGCGAACCACATCATGGATAATAATCATTGTTTTCATTCACTACCAAATAAATTTTCTAAATTCGCGAACCACATCATGTATAATAATCATTATTTTCTTTAATTTACCATTAAACTTTTCCATCTCATCATTAAAGCTAGTAAAATTAAAAAATTGAAAATTTAGAAATTAAGAAAAAATTTAAGTATTATTAACTTGCTTAACAATTTTACTTTCTCCTCTTCTTCCCATTAAAACCAACTTTACATTAGTAACTCCGACTCGTCAGTACCTAATCAATAAATTATCACAATGATTTATTTATAAACAATGTTTTATTCCGCTTATTTGAGTTATATAAGCCTACGCGCTTTCGATGGGCACAACCATCATCTTCAGAGGCAACATTAGAACTAATTGTAAATCAATATGGCCGACAACAGAAAGTAAAGGGATCGAAAGTGCTTAGGCTTATATAACTCAAATAAGTGGAAAAAAATAAATCATTGTGTTAATCATGAACTTCCAATCTGTAAACGATACAAAGCTTAATTTATTCAATACATTATTTATATTTTTCATGTCATTTCCAACTAAGCTATGTATTTTTAATGTATTCATTTTAATACTTCACCTGTCGATGAGATGTTCTGATAATCTCGTAACTTGAGTAGTAAAACATAAAATTATAATTAAAATCGCGCAGAGGTAATGTTGTTTACATTTTTTACCCAATTTATATTCAGCATGACGATGATGCAACGTTAAAGTCAAATCCATCAATAATACGAAGACCCTTTTTCAAAAATTTAAAATTTCCCAAAATTAATTTACTAATGAATCCTGGTCGAGGAGTTTTGTGGTTTGGATTATAATCCAGTCAGAAGGGTCTGGGCAAGTGGGCGCCCGGCCAACAGAGCCTTTAATTTTAATTAATGTGCACTTGAATCCCAACGATCGTATGCTGAATAAAACAGCGACAGATTATTATTATTATTATTTATTAAAACTCAAAGAAAATATACAAAATATTATATACAGGGTTATTTGGAAAACATTAATAACCTCGCAGGACTGTATTCCTGCCTCGATTATGAGTCGAAAATGTTCAAGCTATTATGACCTAATATCAATAGTTATGGAGATATGCGATATCAAATTTTGAATTATTTTTCTAATATTTCTGACTTATTTTTTGTAAAACGTTGTATTATCATTACAGTTACTTATATCGAAAATGAAAAATTCATTCCTTTTAATATAAGTCAAATAAAAAATTTAAAAGCTTCGAATTCATTAAATTTTCAGGGTTATTATCATTTAATTTAACATGTATTGAATCGAATGATTTTTTTATAATCGATATAAGTTACTATAATGATAGTCCGAAATTTTACAAAAAATAAATCAGAAATATTGAAAAAAAAATGCAAATTTGATGTCACATATCTCCCTAACTATTGATATTAGGTCATGATAGCTTAAACATTTTCGACTCGTAATCAAGACAGAAATATAGTCCTGCAATGTCATTAATGTTTTCCAAATAACCCTGTATATTACATACATTATGAGTATATTAAATCCTATAAAGGTATATGCATAATACGTTTCAATGAATGATAAAGGTATATTAGTGATGTACATACATATAACACCAGAAATAGGAACAGAATAAGATTACCATATAAGAAAAATGTATATACACAGAATTGTCTAATGTACAGAGGTGTAAAAATATACGATGAGATGCCAGAAAACATGAAGTTTATAAATGAGATGAATAAATTTAAAAATAAATGCTATAATTATTGCAAAAATAGTATAGAATTGTAGAGCATAAGATGTATTATTAATTATAGATTGTACCATAGATTAGATTAGATGTAAATGTAAATATATAGGTTATTATGGATAGTATATTAGTAATAGATTTAACAATATAAAGTGTTAAATACTAGTTAATATACAAACTGTAATATTAACTAACTTAAGAAATAAATAAATATACATATACCTATACATAGGTTCGGGAGATGAGAAGTTAGACATGTGTAATAATGAAACACGCGACTTAAACTCAATAAAAACAATATAAATTAGTAACTTATATTGTTTTTATTGAGTTTAAGTTTAAGTTTAATACCTAAGCTATATTATTTCTTTATTATAAAAAAGGCAGCACACTTCACATGCATACTGATATTGTACTATATTGCACGAGGTGTCTCATAGCTAGTAGCAAAAACTTAACAGGTGGATTCCTGCTTTGATTATGAGTCGAAAATGTTCAAGCAACCATACATCAATGCTTATGGAAATGTGCATTGCCAAAGTTTGCATTTTTTTCAATATTTCTGACTTATTTTTTTTACAAAAAGTTGAACTATCATTATAAAAAATTCATTGCTCGTTGCGGTATTTTTTAAACTTGTGTATTTCGTTTATTCTTAGCATAATTTTTAATTTTATCTTCTGCAGTATGACTACATAATTTCTCAACCAAAAAATGTATTTTACGGGATGTCTCGTAGCTAGTATTAACAAAATATTCATTCAATTTTAAATATAAAAAATATAATTCACAATTCACTTGAAATGTCGACAGTTACGGTGATAAGTGACATCAAAGTTTGCATCAATATTTCGATTGAAAAAAATAGATGGAAAGAATAGGAAATATATAGGTTAACATTACCACAGAATATTGGCAGACTGACAGACAGACAACGAAATTATTATGTTTAATCACGTGCGTGCATAGACCACCAAAATATATAGTCAACAACTAACGTAAATTTCTCGGTTCACGGTCTGGTTCTATGGCTGGTTCCAATACGTTTGAAACAATTATTAAATGGTCAAACTAAATGCTCTTAAAAAGTATAGTGTCTTAATAAATAAGTGGCACTTTATTACAAAATTACGTTATTAATTGAAGAACGAAACTTAAATTTAAAAAAATAAATTAAAAGTGTGTTTTGTATAGTAGGGGATTTAATTATGCAAGAATAAATACTTTAACTGCAATATAAGTGTGTCTTAAATATACGCGAGGCGGGACATACTTGCGCTGTGATCGAATCCCCTCGCCTAAAGAAGGAGTTTAGTTCATCTCTGTACAATTTTATACTCTGTGGGCAGGGCGAACCATTATGATCCACGTGTCTGAATATGTATTGTTTTTTTTTTTAAATAGGTATGGGAACACGGAATACGTGTCACATCAATATTCTTACTATTTTCAAACTAAGCTAAACGCTTGTGCTATGAAAATAGGAATAACTTGATAGGCTGGAGTGAGGTTCGAACCAGCGACCTTTCGATCACGAGGCGAGTGTCTTGACCCCAAGACCAACAAGCTACTCTAAATTTAGTGTGTTCAACAAAATAATAAAAATATTTTGTTTAAAGTTAGAACATAATTGGTTTAGGTCCTAGGGTATTTTAAATGATTATGATTAAGTTCATTTATTGCGTATTTTATAAATTATTTTTGTGTATAAAAGTTTATTCGTCGAGAGTTTCGAAACTTTTATTTATGCACATTAGGCTCGTTTTCGCTCAGCTGGAGTTTCAACCATGGGATAAACTTTTACGAATCTATATTCGTAAAAGTTTATCCCATGGTATAAACTCCCATATAAATATCAAAACATAAAATTTCTACACATGTTAGTACCTAAGCCTACAACTTAGAATGCGTATTATATTTTTTCCATTCTCTTATATGGGGCGGAGGCAAGGACACTTAACCAAGAACTAATCCGCAAAATCGAGGCCTTTGAGATATGGATCTATAGACGCATATTGAAAGTTTCCTGGTTGGATAAAGTGACGAATGATGAAGTCCTCCGGCGTATGAAGAAAGACCGAGAAGTGCTGCGAACTATCAAGATGAGAAAGCTGTACTATCTCAGACACATTATGAAAGGACCAAAATATAATCAAAACCAACTCATCATCCAGAGGGAAATAAGTGGTAAAAGAAGCGTAGGAAGACGCCGCATCTCATGGCTGCGTAACTTGAGGGACTGGTATAAGTGTAACTCGACTGAGTTGTTCCGTGCGGTGGTAAATAAAATCGTAATAGCCAGGATGATCGCCGACCTCCGATAGGAGATGGCACCATAAGAAGAAAGTTAGTACCATAATAGACGATAACAGAATTCCTAACCTTCCAAATGGGCCATTCCATTAGAATAAATCTATTACTGGGTTAACTGCCAATATCACTCAGCCCCATTGTCCTGCAGAGCTGGTCGACATAGAAATCTTCATAGTTGCGAGGATCGTCTTGCCTTTTGAAGATATCTGGTCTTACAGAACTACACTATATTCTCAGAGCAGCTGCTGATTCTCTTTCTTTATCTGACATAGATTTGCATTTTGAATCCCGTTTTTTGCATTTAATACGTATTTTTCTGACCCTAATATTGATGTTGACATTCTTACATATACACTATCATCATTTAAAAAGTCACTTCTACAAAACAACAATTTTCTCGACAATAACCTGAACTTATAGAATACTTAATACATATTCGTACATACTCGTACTGCTTTAATATATTAAATACTCGCGAACCCGACTGCAGCGCCACCTACCGGGTCCAGTTGTAAATCTAAACCATCCAGGGACCCACTCAAACGCACAAAAATTTTCATTAAAATCGGCCCAGGCGTTTAGGAGGAGTTCAGTGACATACACACGTATAGAAGAATTATATGTGTAAAGATATGCATGTTGCTAAAACAGGCTGAAGACACTTACATTATGTAAAGTGATCACTTAAGCCAGTCGTACGATAGGTCGTAAACCTTATGAACATCCAAAAATGCTATAAATATATAGTTTCGTCTCTATTTTTATTTTATTTATTATTTCAATTTTTATTTTTATTTTTATTTATTTATTACATAATATGTACATTACAAACTTTATGTTTAATGCATACATATTATGAATTTATACACATATATATATACATACATACACATATACATACATATATACACACACATATACATATTGTATATTAAAATAACAATTTATTATTAACCAATTAAAAGTGACCTGTACAATCTGGTCAGAGGTGTAGAAGAATCCTGCTTCGGAAAACCCCCTCAGACACATGGAATATATCAATATCCAAAGCGATCTTGTTCAGCATAGCTGTAGCTTTTCCAACAGGCATAACCATCGACAGGTTGGTCCTGTATATTGGAATGTGAAACAATCTCTGCTGACGATGTCTAAGTTAATTATCAGGAACATACAAACCAAAGCTCTGCATAATTTCAGTATTGTCGATCATACCGCGCAACAATCGATAAAAATGTGTTATTTATATAATTATTTATTATTACATTACATTACATTACATTACATTACAAATATAATTATACAATAATAAGTTACAATCATATATTAAAATATGTACCTAACTACCCAACTAGGCGGGCCTGTTTTAGGGCAAGTTACATATTTCATTTTAAAATACAAGATTTAACTATAGGCACTCATTAGTATAATTAATTAATAATTTAGAGTTCAAATAAATTAGTACATTATAAAAAATTTAATTTGATTAATATAATACAAACAGTTAAATTAAATTAATACAATAAAAAGGTAATGAAATAAATACATTATAAAAATAATATAAAATATACATCATTGGATATCTATAATAAATCTTGATCAAAATAATGATTTTCAAAGTATTTGGGCAATAATCCGCGTCTGATATTAAATATTTGTTCTAAAACATTTACTGTGATTTGCACCAGTATTTTGTAAGTGTATAAAACACTTAAAATTGTTCCAGAAAACTACGGACAGTCCGGCATCCAGGCCTTCAGGGAGCTGGCCGAGAGGGCGAACGTGTGCATCGCCAAGGAGGACTCGGTGCTGAGCAACGCCGCGGACGAGGACTTCGAGGAGGTGGTGAAGAACCTGCGCACGGACCGGAGCGCCAGGGTCGTCATCTGCTTCTGCGAGGGCATGACCGTCCGGGGGCTGCTGGCCGCGGAGAAGAGGCTCAATCTGTCCGACAGACTGCTCATCGTCGGCAGGTAATCTAGTATACCAAAACCTGTCTTCTTAGCCCAGTTGTTTGAACACGGATGGTAGATTGGATAAGTTATTGGGAAATGGGACAGGTTTATGGAGACGGACAATGAAAAGAAGCATGCCTTTACCTCAGGGGCATGCAGTGGGTATAAACTTTAGGTTATGCTGTGACCGACTATATACCTATATTAAAAATATGTATATATATATACGCATATACCTATAAGGGTATATACATTTAAAAAAAAAAAAAAAAAAAAAAAAAAATATATATATATATAATATATATCTATATATATATATATATAAATATATAATGAACTATTTTGAGTAGCTTCAATCCACAAAAATAACTGCACTATAAAAGAAGTATTGTAAACAATATTTCCTAAATAAATAAATATTTTATATAGGTATAGCTAATATGGCGAAATAATTTCAATATATTTCGAAGACGATTTATATATATAATTAAATCGGGAACAATACTAATTTCAGATATACGTTTCTTTTTACAAAAATAAATCAAACATTTTATGATATCATTATGATATGACAGATGACAGATGATATTTGTCGTATTCGTATTTAAATTTACCATAGAAAAGACATAAAATTTACACCGAAAGTTTTGGGTGGGATTTGTAAAAAATAACATTTCTGCGTGACGTGCGCCTGGCATAGGACCTTTCGAAGAAGGACGCTACTACACAAAACTCGCAGCATTAAAAATACACGTTTTTTTTCTCGACTTAACTATATCTGTGGAACAAATTGATTGGCAAAACAAATGAAGAATTGACATGAAGTTAAGCACAGAAAAGTCGGAAATAAAACTTCTAGCCGTAGGACGAATTACGGCTAGAATTTTAAATCAACTTTTTCTTAAGATAAGAATTATTTCATTAATATTTGTTTCTCAGAATCTTTACTAATGCAAAGCTTTTTAGCTTGTATGCGCTGCACGCCACTGCCTTACCTTATCTCTCTTTAGATCCAGGACGAAGTAAACATAGCATGGTTCTTCTCTTATGAAAAGGGCGGTAGATCTTGTCAAATTCTCGTGGCACCTTCTTCCATATCAGACCAAAAGGACCACACACAGAACTTAAGCAGCCAAGGCAGTTAAAATTATAAAGTCATAGAAAAACACGATTTTAATTACATCCCGTTTTCAACGATCTCGCATCCTTTTTACTCCCATTCTTTTAACTCGTGGCGTCTGCTCGCTTGCTTGCCGGCTTGCCGTCAAAAAAACTTTGCATCGATTTTTTTACCCTTTTCCCGTGATCCAGTCGAGCTGAAACTTTGCAAGCAGACTCGTGGCGACGATCAAGGAGATCTATCAAATTTTCGTTAAAAAATAATTATAATTATAGTATAATTTTGGGTTTTTCAAATTTTTAATAGTTTTTTCAAATTGGAACCATTAGAAAAGTTTGATTACTAGCAATGGCGGCCCGATAATGTCGCGGAATATTTTCTGAATTTGAATTACTCCGTCGGTATACGTAATAGGTATTGTACTACGAATTTCGAAAATCTAAATTGACTAACAAATGTTTTTAGAATTTAATCTTCAAACCATGAAGTGTCTTATCAAAGCTCAAAACATCTGACATTTTAGAAATATATTAAATTACTGTAAGTTTAGTGTTACGTTATATGTTTTAATTCATCATTAATTGTTGTTATATTTTACAAAGAAAGGGAGTATAATAAAAACTTGATTTTTATGGGTTACTTTTTTTTCAAAATTTATCTGACTGAACGTCGCGGTTGAATCGCGGCTTCGCATACGTAAGTTGGCGTTTTCAAATTCATGTGCTGGAGCCCTACTTCATACTTCGCATCACTCATAATTGAGGACACAGGAATTTGATTCACATACACTACATTTAAAAGACGTAATAACTCACTTTAAACAGTGATGCAGGGGCGTGCAGTGAGAACATTGAAGCATAGAATTTATGGTAGAATATATAAAACATGCATAAGACCTATCATGACATACTGCATCGAAGCAAGAGCGGACACGGTGAGAACAAAACACCTCGTCAGAACTACCGAGATGAAGACCCTAAGACCCATTGCGGGCAAGACCTTCAGAGACAGAGTACCCAATGCGGAAATCCGCAGAACCTGCGACATACGAGACAATGTAAGATGGAGAAGGCAGAGAAGGCATTTCTGGAGGGACCATGTTTAGAGAATGGAGCAGACGAGACTTCCCAGAGCCGTTATGCGCGGTATTCCAGAGGGGCGCCGACCGCCAGGGAGACCACCAGAGATGGAGAGAGAGCTGGACGTCCTCGTCACAAGACCAGGACTGATGTTGGTTGTAAACGTTTATTTTTTCTCGGAGATATGCCCCGGAAGCAAGTTAAAAAGTGCAAGTTAATGATGTAAATGATATAAATTGTGAACAAAGGAATAGATGATTTAACGCGACAGAGTAAGGATCTAACAAAATGACAGAGTAAGGATCTAACAAAAAGACAGAGTAAGGATCTAACAAAAAAAGAAGAAGAAGAAATTAGCCATATGAGTAATATATATTTTTTATACACATTACTGCTCCATATTTTATATTTTTAATTTATATTTTTAATTTTAATTTTTACACTCATATTTTAATGCTCACATTATGTTTTAAATTTTTATTTTTAATTTTTATTTTTATACTCATATTTTAATGCCTGATACTTTCACTGCTTATACCTTTTATTGCTTTTTATACATGTACTTTATATTCATATATTTTATATTTTACTGCTTTTTTACGATATTGTTTAATGTATATACTTTTTGATTTTATGTGTTATTTTTTTTATGTAAAAGCCTGTAATGGGCGTAAAAAAAAAATGCACCTAACCCGTTTCTGCCAATCGGAGAAAGATCGTTGTAGAACAAACAAAAGATATTCCTTTTCGCGAACACGATGCGTCTTCCAACAGTGGGTATCATTTTCACCATTTTATTGCCTCTGCTGTACAGATCCTTTCACTCCATCACATACGCGACACGTATTGAACAAACGCTGACGCGGAGGAATTCTTCTGAACGGGTGAGAATTCTTCTCTCCACCAACCCGCCAAACGTCGTTTTCTTTTTAAAATAATACCGTAAATTACATTATAACCTAAACAAAAATGCAAACAAACTGAAAATATATTATCCGACCTGTTCTTAAAATAGCAATATTTCAATTTTGGTGATTATTACCCCAACACTCAAAAATAGGGAATCGTTAAACATTTGTCAAAATTCAATATTTTTATCATGTCGTCCCGCGCGTTTTGTTTACGTTAACATAATAAAAAGGGTCCTCACTGTCGGAGATAGGTAGGTAGGTAGGTAGGTAGGTAGTCGGCGTGGATCGGCTGGGTACCGCTACATATTCATTAGACCACATAGATCTACTTTCCATAGTTCTCACCTGAAAATGCAAAATTCATAAATGTAAATAAAATAGATATTTTCAAAAATTTTTTTTGAACGGTTGTTTAATGTTTTGATTCAATTCATAATACCAACGTTTTACACTATATTTTAAGTAACTATACCGAAAATTTCAAATAAAATTATTAATACTGGACCACGATAGAATCTCGTTTCTTGACCCCTGTTTTGCAAGTAGTGCCTCGCGGTGTCCATCAGTGCTTCTTAGTGGTTTATCTAAATTTAATGAAACAAAAAGAAATTAGTAGTTCAATAGTTAATCTTGTGCTTAATCGAAGCTTTTTTTATTTTTTCAAAATTAGCAAAATGGCGGTCTTTGAAAGCTTAATTATGAATTTTGAGGGAAAAAATCACTCATTTTTTATTTATAAAAAAAAAGTTTAAATCAAAAAAAAAAATTCTTCGATTAAGCACAAGTTTTTAATGCCTTAAATATGATGTTTAAATTTCATTTAAATCTGTCGAGTAGTTTTTAAAATATCGTGGACACCGTTTTTGAAAACGTTATTTTGAGAAAAACGCGTTTAAAGTTTTATGCATAAATAATTAATACAAATACAATTAAAAAAATTACTTACGTAGAGTCGTCTATTTTTGGTACATATAATACATCTTCTGCCGATGTGTAAGCCTCCAAGACGTCGATTTTTTTTAATCTACATCTCATTTTGCCTTCTCGAGTGACTTGATTTGCACGTTGGTCAGCAATCTTTATGCGCTCTATATCGAGTTTTTCAGCGTACCGGTGTGCATTAGGTCCACAATGTAATCCTATGCATTGGCCATCATTAATATTCCTTGCATAACTTTATGACGTCTCATGATAAATTTTTGAAAATGATTATAATACACGCACAACTACCTATCGACTGCTGGGTTTCACTGCCACTGAAGTACTAGCTCTAAATCAAATCTCAGTTAGCCTAAAGGGTCTAATGTCTAAAAGTAGAAGTATAAAAGAAATTTCGTACATTATTCTTAGAATTAAATAGGTAAAAACCGCGTTTCGCAGCAGTCAGCGCCGTTTGTCAGCCCAGCCGGTTCTAGTGCCGTCCGCGTATCAGTACGGGCGGCAGCGGAGGGCCCTACAGTTATCGTTGGATATCTTTAAAACTAATAACCGGATCGAGTTGATATTTTCACACAATATTTTTGAAACATTTTGCTTTAAGAAAATACTAAAAAAAAATCGATTTTTTAAAAATCCTGACTACACGTAACCCCTTAAGTAATTACACGGGCATAAATATGTCCCATTTACTTTTTAGTGATGGGGTAACTATCACCGAATAAGGCAAATTGTTGTAAATCTGCGCCTCATCTATTTTTGAGTGATGGTGTAACAATCACCAAAATGGCAATATTTTTAGAAGAGGTTGATGTGTACAATTGTCATTTGTGGACGTAGTCACCATCAACGTCAATTTCTGCTTCCCATTTGCTTGGAATAGTGTCGATTCCATGGGCGAAATGTGTTATGTGTTCAGTGTCCAACTGTGATGCAATTTTGTCATCAAAATCGTAATACCCTTCCCGACTTACCGTCTAAGCTTGCTTTGACGATAAGCCAGGACAACCAGTCGACAAGAAGACAACATCAGCTTTGAAGCGAACAAACCACTTTCGGCATGCCCTGTCGCTCATCTTCATTCGCCAAAAAGATCATTGCGATCGCGAAAGGTTGCGCAATTCGATGTCTTCTCAGACTAAATAGATTTGGGTATCTCTGATTCTAAATTAAATTTGTACGCGTGTGTGTTTGTACTCGGGTTCGTCCCATCAATCTCTAGCAATGATCTCTCAGTTTATCTTACGTCAAAATCTCACGGTACTGTAACTAATATTGACTAAATATTTGAGACTTATGTATACTATCTATTCTCAGTCTATGAACACGAGCTATTAGAAAGTTACTTTAAAAAATCTGTAATCATGGACATGAGCTATTAAAAAGTTACTTAAAAAAATTTATACAGAGATATTTTGGACGTTTCAAAAAGTTTCTTAAATTTATTTTATTTTGAAATTAAAAAGGTATACATTTTACACAAATATTTTTTTATTCATTACATACGAATAAAATAAAACACTGGAGTCAGCTTCTGCGTACATTTCTACCACGTCAAAAAAACAATATCATATTTTTAACTAAGTATTATATATATAACGTGGTGTAAAAAACCTGCAATCAATTTTACGTGGGATTCTGTTTGACAGTTTTCTTATGTTGCTGGTTTTCATTTTGAATTTATTGCAAATAATATTTATTAAAATGTGTACAGCTCTGCAGTAATGGAAGCCAATAAATAAAGTCATCATTTCCTTTATAGGAATAAATGAATAAATCAATAGGTATTAATTAAATTTATTTTCCTTGAGTGGTTTCCAGACTTGTGTTTTTCTATTGGATAGAAACTGGGAGAAGCAAGGTTGCTTATTTAAAATAAAATAAAAATTATTTAGATAACTGTTTCTTTCGATTTTTAAGGAATTATTTGAATTTCCGGCGACAAAGTGACGTTGTTTATGATATGTTTATAGAAGGGCATTTCTGTTCTATAGTCCATCGTATAAATCGTATTCCATTATTATTACATAAAGCAGCTGCTAGATTAATTCAACCTGATTAAATCCATCTGACAATGATTCTGATAAACACTAACTTTTATCGATTGTCTTAGATTGTGCTCTTATTTCTCCATTCTAATACAATTCAACAATGCCCCAAAAAAGCAAATACACAAGCAGACACATTTCTTAACCTTCGGGTACCGGAAGATCGAAAATAGTATCGGGGGCTGGAGTGGGGTAGCAAAGTAACCCCAGTCAAATTTGCGTTTTTTTTTTCATTTATTGGTTTTCTTACAGCCATATAGTTAATAATAAATCTTGAAAAAAAACAATTATTTATATATAGAACCTTGGGCCACAAGAAAATACATATGTAGAAGAATATTATACGAGGATCGATAAAAAAACAATATGTCAAATAGTGAGTTTGTGTGAGTGTGTGTATTTGTATTTTTATGTGTCCGTGTGTGTATGCGTTTTTATGTGTTCGTATGTGTGTTCACATATGTGGGAAGAAAAATGTCATCGCCTGAGTATATACGTAAGGGATTTTAATGAAGTATGAAGATTTGAAAATGTTTTATAATATTTTTAATAACATTTCTTATACTATGCAAATTCTACTAAATTTTATAAGAAACCGTAGTATTTTAAGTCTCATTCGCAAGCATCTGACTGACAGAAGCCGTGCAAGCAGAGTGAAGTAAGCGTATCGTATAGAATATTGTCGTTTGACTTTGGAAAAACATTGTCCATGGAAAGACAATCAAAAGTCAACTTTTGATGTTCTATGTGCTGTATTACTAAAGAATGCCAGCTCAACAACATTAATAATTATTAAATAGTTTTAAAAAAGGATTCTTGGGGTTAACTCAGAACCCCGTTCCGGAACGGGAGTGTTAAATGATTAAAATAATACTGTATGTAACGTTCCGGCAGTGACGCAACACGCGCGCTCATCTCATAGCCAAATACCAAGTGCCGAGCAAGCCGACATAGAACGCTGTTAATTGGTTTGTGTCTTGGGTAAATGTTAAGAGTATATGTGGGGTATAAAATCAAAGGCAGCAATATCCAAAAAATGTTTTGAATGCAGTCACCGAGGATTACTAATTTAAAATGTACTTAATTCTATATTTTACATGTCTAACCCTTCCAAAATCATATTTACTATAAATTTATACGCTAGGTTTGCTATAAAATCTCGAATTCAGTAGTTGTACGTTATAAATTAGTAATCCTCGATGGCTAAATATTTTTTTTTTTGTTATTGCTGCCTTTGCTTTTATACCCCACATATATATATCCCTGATGCTTTTAACTATAGATATGTATAGCAAAGGATGATTATGTAGAAAATCTAATTAAATATTTTGTGTCGTAGTAAAATTTACACAATTCAGATGCATCAACTAATTTTAAAATGATTATATTTTAATTAATAAAGCTTTTCATCACTTGGCAGTAAAAAAATATTATCAAAATACCGTACAACAGTTTCGTCCGGTTTCAATTTACGAGTATAAAAGACTCATTCTGTATGTCCGTCTATTACCTTAAAACTCGAAAAAACTCGAGAACGGCTGAACTGATTTTGATGAAATTTTCTTCAGTAGGTATATTATAGACTTTTTCTGGAAATATTTATACATTATAACAATTTTATATTATCACAATACATCAGTTTTTTGAGAAATCAAAATGTATTTCGCTTAAATCTTAAATAAAATCTGGCGTCCTGCGCATAAAATATTAATTGGTTTCACAATTTTATTTAATATTTATTTTAAATAATTATTTTAAATAAATTAATAATTATTTTTAAAAAATTCTTAAAGGGCACAATTTTATTTAATAAGTTATTTTAAAAAAATTCTCAAAGGGTTTAAAAGGCGATCGTCCGGCTGAGTGAGCAAGTTTCACCATTTTATCTTCTCTTGCGTTTTTTATCACATTTTTGTATGGAAACATATCATTTTCAAATTTATTCATCATGTTATACAGGGTTATTTGTAAAACATTAATAATCTCGCAGGACTATATTCCTGCCTTGATTATGAGTCGAAAATGTTCAAGCTATCATGACCTAAAATCAATAGTTAAGGAGATATGCGACATCAAAGATTGCATTTTTTTTTCAATATTTCTGACTTATTTTTTGTACAACGTTGGACTATCATTACAGTAACTTATATCGAATATGAAAAATTTATTCCCTTTATACAAGTCATGTCGCATATCTCCATAACTATTGATATTAGGTCATAATAGCTTGAACATTTTCGACTCATAATTAAGGCATGAATATAGTCCTGCGAGGTTATTAATGTTTTACAAATAACCTTGTATATATTTTGAATACGGAGATCTTGTTAAAATGGCACAAATAATGAGTTACCAAACATACTACGTTTTAAAAATAAAGAAAACTGCTCCTCTTTGTTGGCCTTTTATGACCGAATGGCCTAGTGAGATGTCTTTTTTTTTCAATAATATTACAAAATAAACGACTGACGTTCACACACTTTCTTCCTTAGAATACAGAACAATCCTGAGCATTCTTCTATCGCCCCCGCTTCTTCCCGCTAGACTTGCGCCAATAACTCAAATAATATAATTAATATTATTTATGCAAAAATCAATCTTACAATGAAATTAAATATATATTTAAATATAAAAAAGCAAAATTTTTAGATAACTCGTATAAAAACATAGTGTAAATATTAAAGAGGCACAAATACAAGGATTGCCCAAAATGCCCAAAAAAAAAATGCGGCCCTCGTAGCACAGTGGGTATGACACTGGCTTCCCACACCGAGGGTTCCGGGTTCGATTCCCGGTGAGGTCACAATGTTAATCTATGTGATATACTCAAGCCTGGGTGTTTTGTGATGTATTTCGCTTCTGTAATTGGACCTCCTGGCCTGTTGAAGCGTAAAAATAATAATAAAAATAACAAATAGAAAACCTTTCTTTCGACTATTAGTATTTATGATTTTTTTTATACTCTTAATCCATATTTTCAAAATGTAGTCGAGTCATTTTATAGCACAATTACCAGAGACTAAATTTACTAAATTTTATGACTGTAGCATAAAAAATCAAGATGTTTGGGCCTATTATGTAAAAAAAATGTTTTTTACATAACAGGATGTATTGACATCGCTCTTTTGTTTTATGGCTTTTCCCAAAAATTGTTTTTTGTAATTGTGCCCATACATTATTGGGGGTGCGATATGTATGTATGTATATATATTAATATTTCCCCAGATATGTATATTACCGGGTTTTCTGCCGGAATTAAAATATCATAAAAATGTCTGCAACCCTTAAAATATCCGCTTCAGCGTTGCGCAACCAGGCGAACACCTACAAATCGTCCAATCATCCCTTCCATAGAGAAGCCTGTAATTATGTTATGTCACACCGTTGCCTATCTTTCTCGATTTCTTATATTTTATATTGAAAACGGAAAATACTCTCGATTCTGATGAAATCCAAGATGAAATCCGGATACGGAGTAATTGGTTTCTAATGGAGAGATCTATCCTGGGACGGAACATGGTGAGTTTTTTATTCCCCTTATTTTCTTCTTCCTCGTAAGCAGTCGCCATCGATTCGTATTGTGTGCCTGGTCTTTTGCTGCTCGGTAGCATCTACATCTGCTCCATTCTAGCAACTGGCTCCCCATGTGATTTTTTCATACGTAAATCTAGATACATATCATATCATATCATATCATGGGTACTTTAGTATATTAAATAAAATAGTAAATTCGAGATATCAGCGTTACAAAATTACACAGAGGTTTGGGTTGTCTAACACGCTTGAGGTTGGGTTGTTTTTGATTTACTAAATTAATATATAAGCATGTTTATTAAATTTCGAAATACTGCAATAATGATTACCTATAGATTAATTCTGTAATGAATTAAAATATTCAAATTTAAAATTTCATCCTAATTTTATTTGTGTCACTTCGTTAGAGGATTAAATAAACCGAAAAATTTTGAATAAAATTGCACTATTGACAAAAAAAAGAAAACAAAAAATGTACACGAAATTCTAGAAATACAAGATCTCTGTATAATTTTAACATCTCAAAATATAATACTAGTACCGCGCAAAATCACCATTCTTGTGTAGAAATAAAACATTTTAATCTACTACCTGCAATACTAAAACAACAAAATCCAAAATTATTCAAAAGTAAATTTAAAAAATAAGCAAAAATAATTAATTTCCTATAATGTATTTAATATCTCATTTTTTTATAATTACTTTAATTCCCAAAAGATATTTCATTTTTTACTTCATTATAGGTATATTTGGAACAGTTTTACTTTTTACTATTACTTCACTATCATTTTTTTAAAGAATACATATTTTTTTACTTTTTACTTCAAATATATTTCGATATCGATTTAATTATAGTACATTGATTGTATTATTCGAATTCGAAAGCGAATTCCTTCTATAGGCACGACCATTTCTATTTTATCTTTATTGTTAAAATTATAAATATGTTCATCTAATTCAAATATCTCATTATGCTTAAGTAAAATTGTCTAAATAAAAAAATAATAAAAAATGTTAAATGTTTTATTTTTAGAAATTACTCATCAATTTATCAACTAAATAAATTATTTATTATCAATTCTTCAATATCAAACACAAAATAATGTATTTTACAAAAAAGTTTGCATTTTTATGTAATCATTTATTGTTACGTTTAACAAAGTTGCGCAGAATCGCAGGATCTTTCAATTTGTCAAGCTTAAATAAACAAGCAATCAATCAATGCACCAAACTCTTTGATCCCCAATTTATTTTGATCAAATACAACCAATCATAAAGCCAAAGTTACAAAGTCTATCCTCTTTGTTGTTTCTAAGTATTTTACAAAAAAGAATTATAACTTTGGATAACTTTGAACTTAATTTCTCATTGTGAATATTACAATAACAATATTTTATTAATATAATGAATATATTTTTATAAATTAATATATATTATAGATATCTCACAGAGACGAAACTGTATTTTATTTATCGGAAAGTAGGAATAGAAGTCTTATGGGTGTACATAGGACTTACGACCTATCGTATGGTTGGCTTTATATGTGCGTTGTAACCACCTTTCCATGCGGCCTGTACAAAGCCATTTTCATTCCCCTGAGTTCCCACCGATGTTGCATGCAATTCAATTATATACAACTTCCAAAAAAATGCGTAGGCATGGTATACTTTATCATGGGTGGAAATGGCGAACGTTACATTGTGTAAAGTGATCACTTAAGCCAACCAATAGTCGTAAGTCCTATGTATACCCAAAAGACTTCTATACCTACTTTCCCATAAATAAAATACAGTTTCGTATCTGTGAGACATCTATAATATACATTAATTCATTAATAATGTCTGTCACAAGAAATCCAGCACTGTTCTGAAAGATTTGAACAAACTCAAAATATTCTGATATTTTTATAATTTTATCTGGTAGCATATTTGATAATTCAGGTTCAAATAATCTAAGTATGAAATTCTCATGGATTTCAGGAATATGACGGCTGCGGACTATATTCACATCTAGATACAATCTATTACAATATTAATGATTTTGTCCCCATGACAATTTTTGTGGAGTCAACTCTAGGCTTTTCTTGGATCCCCATTAATGAAAAAGTCGATTACAGAAGAACGAATCATATGGCTATGTCGTACTTGATTTTTCATATTTCAAACCTCTACGATTGATTGATATGAGAGAATAAATATTTTTATGAACATTTATTATTATAAATTCAAAATCAAAAGATATTATATTATCATTATTAACTCAAATATAATGTGTCAGTTTCCTTTAAAATTTGCCTATAAACTTTCCTTTCAAATTTACCCACAAAGTTTCCTTTAAAAATAGCCCACGAAGATTTCGTTCAAATTTTGCTACAAGAAATTTATATTCAGTTGTTTGAAAAGACCGTGTGGGGCTGCATCGCCCTGCGGTTTGAGAATGCAAATATTAAAGTGGAACGGGGATTCTCACGAATCTTTCTTATTTTGATTTGGAACACATCACTGGAAGTTTTGTCTCGCCGGTGCAAAAACACAGAGAGCGGATGAAAGGAATAATTATCGTTCAACATCAATTCCTCATAATTCTGTGGATTCGTTCTAAATGCTAATCGGCATAACGAGATAATCCATTTATTCTGCGGGCGCTCGAAATAAGATGAAAATGTAAGTACGAGCGGTGGCGGGTCAGGCTTTTTAGTTATTAATTTTCTTCTGTTAAATGTCATCGCGGGGTTACCTACAGGGGCATTGAATTAGATTATGCTGCTAACAACGATGCTATTTGGTCGATGACGCGCATTATCTGGAAAATACAAATACAATGTTCAGAAGAATTTTATGTAAAAAATGACTCTGGTTATTATTTTTTGTTCATATTATATATTAATATTGTAACGAGATGTTAGAATCTGGAGGAATTACGCACTATCGAAATCTCTCAAACGCTCCGTAACACTCTGGAACAATCTGGGCAATCTTGTGATAAAACGTAAAATTAATGTCGATAGTTGACAAGTGAATATTATAAAATAAAATAAAATGAAATTTTGGTTATTTATTTCACTTGGTGCTTTTTCGCGTAAACTTTTGTTTTTGCATATAGATTATTTTTATAGAGATCCCTTCATTTATTCTTCTCATTGCAAAGTGATTTCTGGCTTAATGGACATAATGTTATAAAGTAAATCTTACATTCCTAAATAACTGATGAACATAAAGAAATGTAGTATTGCATTAGAACAATCTAAATATTTGAATATTCTTTTCTTTTTTTACTCCCTTTATATATTAACTCGTGGCGTCTGCTTGCTTGCTTGCCGGCTTGCCGTCGAAAAAACTTTGGATCGATTTTTAACCCTTTTCCCGTGATCCAATCTAGCTGAAACTTTGCGAGCAGACTCATGGCATCATTTGATAGATCAAGAAGATCTATCAAATTTTCGTAAAAAAAAATATAATTATAGTATAATTTTGGATTTTTAAATTTTTTTATGTTTTTTTCATACAAGTTGTATGGATATTTCAACGCATATGGTAGACGCGAAACCCGAAAATGAGAAAGGGAGTATTGTAAAAACTTGGTTTTTATGGGTTACTTTTTTATATCGATTCCATTATATTCATTATATATAGCCTCCTGTTCTCAAAATAGTAATAAAACAACAATGACGTCCTCACCGCTCTTATATAACATTATACACTTCGTCACTATTGCCGTTTAATTGAGAATTTAACATTTCGTGCGTTACTTATATAAGAACCTTGTTATCCTGAAAATAAGGTGGTAAATCTAAGTTCAGGCGTACGTACTTAAAAAAAAATCTGCAGAGGGTAATTTACTAGCCAAGAATTTCTCACGTAGTCCAAAAGCGAAGTCCTAACCTTCTAAGCGAAAGAAACAAAGAAAATGAAACATCAAAACAGATGGGAGACAATTTCAAAACACAAACATAGTTAAGTAATAAAATAAGAATAGTGATGTGACATGTATTCCTTGTAATGATATCTATTTTTTAAATTGATCCCATCCTTCGGATGTCAGCTGATCCTCAAAGGTGTAGAATTGAAGGTGCTTTTAGATATAGCCGTATGTTTTAAGCATTCAAGAATATTGTGAGCTCAAAGTGAATGAGAAAAAATGGAGCTTAAGTCAACTGATCTAAAAAACAAACAATATCAGACATATTACAATATATGTAATAAAAAACATTATCTGTAATAAAAAATAAATATAATTATTTAAGAACGGAGGCTCGTGTGGGCATTACTCTGGGCTGGTACCAATATCTTATGACTAAAGGTTCTCCAACAAGAGCATGTTTTTTATTTATTTATTTTTTTTTTAAATAAAGATGCGAACACGGAATACGTGTCACATCAATATTCTTACTATTCTCAAACTAAGCTAAACGCTTGTGCTATGAAAATAGGACTAACTTGCTAGTCTGGAGTGAGATTCGAACCCGCAATCTTTGGATCACGAGGCGAGTGTCTTAACCACAGGACCAACAAGCTACTTAATTTCTTAATGCCTTTTTATTGTTTCATAAGTTTTCCGTTTATCATTCTATTTTTCGTTTCACAATATTATGGTATTTATTTTTTGCTTACTTATTGATAAAATAATATGAATATAAATATTTTTCTAGACGTTCTGTTAACGTAATTTTTATAATACAAATCAATTTAGCTTTTTGCATTGCAAATTTGTTACTTATCGCCTTGACCGTATAACTATTAGTGTTTAAGCCCCATTCTAGGACAGGCGCGAAAATACAAAATAATCTCTTATGACATACAAAAATATTCACCTGCATATTATAGTATTTAGCATTGAAGGTATGGCTGTATTTACTCCCTTTATTATTACTCCCTTTATATTAACTCGTGGCGTCTGCTTGCTCGACGAAAAAACTTTGGATCGATTTTTAACCCTTGTCCCGTGATTCAATCGAGCTGAAACTTTGCAGCAGACTCGTGGCGACGATCAAGAAGAACTATCAAATTTTCGTTAAAAAAAATTAATAAATTTTTGGATTTTTCAAATTTTTAATGGTTTTTTCATACACTTACTAAGTTGTATGAAAATATTTCAACGCGTCCGGTAGACACGGAACCTGATTATATTATAATTATGGATTTTTGGAATTTTTTTAATACTCCCTTTCGTAGCGTCGCTCGACCAAAGCCCAACGCGTAGGTTAAGCGCCAAACCACTTTCCACTAGTAAATGAGAAAGGGAGTATAATAAAAACTTGGTTCTTACGGGTTACTTTTTTTTAAAAATAATATTCCAAATATTTCTCAAACTTCAAATATTTCGCATACTTCAGCAGCAGTACTTCAATTATTTTCAAATGCGACAGTTATAATTTTAAGATATCGCGAAATTTTGCAATTAGTCCGTTATTTGGGTTTATATACAATAATGATTCATTAATTTTGTAAAATAAATTAATGATTATTTTATTGTCATTTTTGTCAAATTTCTGTGCAGTTATTTTTTCGGATGTGGGTCAAATATTAAATACAATATATAATTTCTCGCTTACCTAAAAGTGAAGCTAAAAATAAAAGCATGTAAAAATTGTATCAATCCAATCATAACAATCAATTGAAAATAGTGGAAGCTGTATTTGATACTCGTATTTTCTATTGAAAATAGAAAAAATAATAATAACTGCATTATTAAATATAATACCATACTTACATCGTATAAAAGAAAGAGACAGAGAAAAAAGAATTCATTACTGATCACACGAAACTAGTGTATCGCTTTGTGTTTTGAGATGATACTGATACGGATTTTGATACTGATTTATGATTGGTTTTGTATCGTATTGTACTGAAAATATTTTCTACCACCGCTGCATGACGAAGCAGAACAACCCTCCAATATATACTGGCCATCGCACCTACTCCTTGGTAATTGAATTACTAGAGATCGATTTACTGGCAACTTGACAAGAGTCGTGAGTCATTTCACAAGACAAATTTTATGTGCAAATGTCAATATATAGTTCTGTTCTTTTTATTACCCTGCACAAGACGTCTTTATAGTTTTAACCAATAAATTTTGTTTTTATTGCTATTTGTTTCGTGCAATATAGTACATGTACTTTATAATTAATTTACGTTATTTATTCGTTTATTTATGGGATAATGTAGCTTTACACTAATATGAATTGTCGATATCATAGCTTAATTCTAGACTCGGTCGAGAAAATATATTTTTTAATGCAGACTACTAACTTAACCTAACCTAAACAATCACAATATTATTTATAAAAAAACGCTTAAGTAATCTGCAACAAAATCAATGTGTTCTAAGCATCAAAAGACACCTTTCTTCCCGACGGTGTGTGATAGAAAAATGATTCCCTTGACAAAACATTTTTCAACATATGCAGCTACTTCCGATTGTAGTTATTTCCAAAGAACTCCTGGAGTACTCAATGCTCTAAAATCCTACGGAGAAACGACTTAAATTTAAACTTAAAAGCGACATCCAGAACCAGACAGAAGAGAAGAGCCGACCCCAACAGCCTACTTAGGCAATGAGTTGGAACTGTGCCAGGAAGAAGAAGCAGAAAGATGTAGTTACGTCCGATCGGGGTTGCTTTACAATGGAACGATGCCTTTGAGATATGGTGTTGGAGACATGTTGCGTATACCGTAGACAGCGAGATACAGAAATGTCTCCGTATTACAAGAAATCAAAATCAAACTCGCAACCACTTGTCTGAGGCGAATCCTCTATTTTTTGGAAATCTTGCCGGAAGAGAGGAAGCTTATTGTGATGGGCCACGTCTTGCCGGAAGAGAAGATAGCCTGAAGAAGCTTATTGTGGTGGTCAAAGATGAAGTGTAGGATCTACCAACCAAGCGGTAAAAGCTGCAGGCACTTTTCCGATGACGGCGCTAAGATCTGCAGGATGGCGGGAAAGATAGAGGAGAATAGTCAAGATGGCGAGAGGTCATGAAAATCACGACCCTGAATCTTGACGGAGGAGTTATATCCACCTACTCTAGAATCATAACTACAACAAATATGAGTTTCTTATCGCTTGGTGAATATATTTACACAGAAGAATTCATTCCTGGCTTCAAAACATCCGAGAGTGGACCGGTATAAGAAGCGTGGAAGAGCTGTTCCGCACTGCCCTGGACAGGGAAACTTTCTCCCAGATGATCGCCGACGTCGGGGGGCCCCGACAAGGCACATGAAGAAGAAGAATATCAATCCTATAAATTTTATGTTTCAAGGATAATGATAACTTATTATTCATATAAAATTATAATGATCTTTACGACCAGATATGATAAGTTACGCCTACTATACCTGGTCCTCGAATGCACAGAACGAGAAAAAAAAATCGCAAAGAGCATCGCACGTAACGTTTTCAACGACGGGCGCGTGTAGTCTTTTCGACGCCTACGCCGCTACCGAATCAAAAGTGCAGTACAGGGCGCGCGAGAAACGGGGGTATATATTAGTTCTTGTTCGTAGTGATTTATTGGGTAAAAAACAGAAATACAAAGACTCCGTAGTACAACATGAATCATCTGATTCGCCTCCAAATACGCCGAGTAAAATTTTCAATTAGTAGTAGTATGGCAAGAATAGATCGGTATATTAAAAACAGTAATTAAACTTCTGTCGGCGAAAGGAGAGAACTTTGTACATCGACCCTGCGCTACGCATCCCTGTCGCACGCGCACAATTATGTCGCTGTCACGCTCGCACAAGCACAGCGAGCGAGCTTGATAGCAACACAACTGCACGCGTGCGACAAGGACACGTAGCGTAGGGTCAATGTACGAAAATCTCTCCTTTCGGCGACCGAAGTATAGAAATTTTAGTAACGCACAACCATAGCGTTCCGCAGAACGATGGCGGCAGGCTTCAGAGCCGAATAATGGCGGTCACTAGCCTAATTATAATAAATAATCTCCGCTTACACAATTATGACTTATTTAATTTATATTTATATTAAAGAAAACACATTATTATTGTGAAGTTGTAATTTCAGAACGAAATTCTGTGAATTTTAAATATTTTTTTAATTAATCAATTAGGAAAGACATATAGAAAAATAAAATTAACGAAAAAGTATTTTAACTGCTACCGGGATTCGAATCAACGGACTTCCATTCTATCCGGGGATGGCGCGTTATCCAATTTCGCCACGGCAGTGTAGTAAGTTAACGAAAAATTTTCGACCTTATTGTAGTCTCTTTTAGTTAAAATATTTTTTCGTTTATTTGATTTTTCTGTATGTATTTTCTAATTGATTAATAAAAATTTGTTTAATTTATATTTGTTTTCCGGGTTTTTTGCTATACATATTTTTGTTGCTTGTAAGCAATGCACGCCCCTGCTGAGTTTATGAAAGTTTTGCGCGTGGTTAATTATATTTATTAAGCCCCTACGCTGATAAAATTAAAATGGAACAATGTAACGAGAAAGCTGCTGTCCTAAATGAAAGTCATTCAAATTAAGGGCTGAAATTCATTACCCGCAACCGCCTGTACAAATCCTGAAAAAACACTGAAAAATGTTTCGATGATATTTATTTAGCCTCTGTAAAAATACATACTTTTGCCGTCGTAAGCCCTCTGGATTCTCGTAGGTACTCGAGGCGACTTAGAGCGTACTCAAGGGCCCAACTTTGCCGGCAAGGAGGTATTTACTCTACGCTTCGAAGAACTTTTGACAATTAAGTGTTTCGGGGAACATTTTAAATATAGGTACTGCTTTCTATTCACGTACACGAGGACGTTAGAAATATTATTACTAAGAATTTCATAAGTTTAATAATTCTAAATGGAAAACTGAAATAAACTATCAATTCCAAATAATTTTTTTATGAGAAAAATATATATATTTTTAAATATTTGATGCGATATCAAAGTTTTGCATTTTATTTTCAATATTTCTGACTTATTTTTTTGCAAAAAGTTGAAATATCATTACAGTAACTTATATTGATTATGAAAAATTCATTTCCTTCAATATAAGTCAAGTAAAATAAAATAAAAACCTCGCTAAAAAATTTTTAAATTTAAATTTAATTTCATTTCATTTAAATCATTTTTTGACCTGTATTGAAACAAATGAATTTTTCGTATTCGACATAAGTTATTATAATAATAGATTAACATTTTCAAAAAAATAAGTCAGAAATATTGAAAAAAAAGCAAAATTTTTATGTCGCAAAGATTATTTCAACATTTTCGACTCATACTCAAGGCCATCATAGGAAAACTGCATATCACATTGCGAGTTTTTTTATTTGTGTGAGTGCTCTCACATATTTTTTTTATTAAGTTTATATCAACATATTATATATTTTATAAGCATATTAAATTATACGCAACATATAACACGTTTAAAGGAAATATAATTTTCACAATAGCCATCTATAAAGTAATTTGAAAATATTTTTAGTTTCGTTTTTTATCATTTTGGGAAGTTTGTTTAGAAGACTTGGAATTTTGGTGTCTTTTATTCAGTCGCCTTAAAAATACCTGTTTGTATAAATTACAAAAAAATGTGCACGAGCAAAGACATACGCAAAAATTATATGGAGCAGTGTTAATTAAAGAACTTTCGTTATCGTTAAAATATTAAAAGTACTATAATAAATTTTACACTTCCTGCCAATCGAAATTTCTATATATTTTTTTATTTCCAGTGATGGCTGGGCTGATCGCGGAGACGTGGTCCAGGATTACGAGCAGCAGGCGCAGGGTAGCATCAGCATCAGGATCCACTCTCCGTACGTGAAGAACTTCGACGACTACTACCTGGGACTGCGGCCTCACACCAACACCAGGAACCCCTGGTTCAGCGAGTTCTGGCAGTCGAGGTTTGCGTGCTCGATGAGCGAGCAGGGGAACAATACTAACAGCAAGCCTGGCACCCGGCAGAACTGTACAGGTTTGTGGATAAATTCGTTAGGTTAGGTTAGGTTATTATTTTTATTTATTTATAAGAGACACTTACAGGATAATAAGTACATGATGCTCTAATAATAAAACATTATAAATGAAGACTATGACCATTATCCCAAATACAAGTGTCTTCGGCACGCTCTAGTAACATGTATTTTTACATTTTAGTATATTTTACATGTAAATTTTTGTGTATTGTATATTTAGTGTTTGAATGTAGTGCGATTAGTATTTAATAAATAATTGATTTAATGGATCTATATGTTTAGGTCGTTACATTAGGTTAGGTTTTTTTTTATTAGTTGCTCCAAAAATTAACCTTGCTTATAATGTACAAGGAATTATAAACATTGCTTAATTGATATTAATTATAGTATTATAAACATAACTTAACCGAAATTACATTACATTGGATTAAGATTAAGATTACATAACATAATTAGATTAAAATTAATATGACAATAATTAGATTAAAACTAAAATTCACATTGGGTATACCGTCCAATATCTGTGGTTAACCTAGTTTATTTGTTTTAAAATTAGCTGTCGTCTTCCTCTCCCTCCGCCCCTCGTTTATTCCTGTTGTGAACAATATCCGGTTGCGTTGCTGCATTTAGGGTTTTCACTTCCTTGGCTATGATTGTGATAAACGATACCACCCTAGCCTAGGTACAAGTCCTTGTGTCTTAGTGCTTCGTGTATGTTGCTCAGCTGAACATCCTCTCTGCTGCACACCGCCTCCAATCTGAACCTCTCCACATTTCTCATATGCGACGCGACACTATCGCACACGCATCTATCGTCCTCGTTGTTAGGTTAGGTTAGGTGTTGTGCCCTCGACACTCGTCTAAAAAAACATAACATGCTTCTTCCACTCATTTTTCATCGTGTTTTGTAAGCATGGCAGAATGATCACCACATTACCTTATTATATTTTAAATTAAACTAATTAACTTATTATTATTTTGATTAACATTATTATTCCTAGATTCATAAACTATAAGTTATGTAATCCATTTGATAATCTTGAAATTATTTAAGTCAATTGATAAGGCGACTGATAGAAGTGATATTCAAATGTCTTTTATATCCATTCTGTCATAGTCAGTGTGGACAGTGGACACCCTACTTTTACCGTTTCTATACAACACTATTCGTGAAGACATTTTTGTCTCCTGCATTTTCCCAAATACCCAACTGCCGAAAACAGGTCATAATCAATTTATTGCTGATTAAACTGTATTTTTTATCATTATTTAATATACGCGAAAATTCATATAATGTTTTATATATTATATTCTTTTTAACTATGGTTTTTTTTACCCGCGACCGCAATTCCACATTTTTGGACCGGGGCAAGTGAGTGGTTATAATTTTGGAATCCAAAAATATGGGAAAACATTTTTCTCTTTTGCGAATTTTTCTCCGACGGTCCCAAGGCTGGCCAAAGGAACAAAGCTCACTGCCGAACGAAAGTTTTTTTTGCAAAGCAGCGCTCGCATTGCAATTATGTGTATGGACTGTAACAGTGAATATCTTGGGTTCGCTTATTTTTCTTTCTTATATAAACATAAAGCTCATGCAAATGTATACATACTACCATTTTTACTTATTTTTCCATGAAACAACAACTGCTGGGTGCTAATTAGTTGGCTTTTATATCTCAATATTTACCTACTACATAATAAAGACAAATTCTACATCAAGATTAAATGCAATTCAATCCGTTTTTTCTTACTTTTTTAATGATTGTTCGCGATAGAGAAAGAAATCTTAAATCTTTTTTAAGCATCAGTTTGATTATTTAAATTACTGCTGCATTATTTTATCGGACATTGTATATAAAATATAGGTGACATCTGTCGGTTTGTATTATTATAAAAGTGACGTTTGAATTTTGAGGTTAAAAGAATTCGGAAAAGAAACGTGTCTTCGATGTAATTCGAGTTGTTTACAAGATTTAAATTAACATACACTAAAAGGTAGAAAATAATATTATATAAAAAAAAGTTGAATGATTATTGTATTATCATCCGGAGTATCTCTGACAAATTTCAGAGCTATTTTCAAATATTGATTACGTGATTAGGAGCTACGAGACAAGTGAAGCTAAATAAAATCATGTAAAAAAAAATAAGAAAAGTAGAGAAAAATATACATTTCTCACTTAGAAAGTGCGTATTTTCGGCACATAATCCGTACTTCAAAGTAAAAAAAATACTGAATACATTTTATTTTTCTAAATTTATCACAATACGTAAATGTGTTACTTTATTTATATTGTCACGAGGCAAATGAAACACTTAAAATTAATCAAAGATTTATTTGTTCACCAAGGTAACTGGCCGAGAATATAATCATGGCACAGTTCTTTAATTCGCACCAATTTCGTAATTCGCACTTTTTGTCACTCCTGAATATTTCACAAATACTTTTTTCTATTTCGCATTACTCCCATCTATCGCTTATTTATGGACAAGCAAGTGCGGGTTCGCCTTTCTATAGTCACATCTCGCTTGTCAAAATAACTCTGTGTTCAGCACGATGCCGCCTCGTATTTATAAGGATCCAATGCTCGGGAACATTCCGTAATCCAATTAATTATTCCAGACCTTTGCAGTAATTTCTAAATCATTGTAAAAGGTGTGGAGGACTGTAAAATCCTCGGTTAGTGCAATTCTTTCAATTTTTACCATCTCGCGACAATGTGAATACTGTCACGTGTCGTGGCTGCGGGAGGAATAAATGAAAACACTGGAAATTAATTAGCGATTTGGTAATAAATGATTAATTAATTATTCAATGTACGAAGTTACTTACAACGAATTAAACTTAACGCTATTCTTTAAATTACACTATTTCGCATTATGTCACTCGTAAATGAACACTGTTATCGCTGGGTAGCATTCACTAGAACATTCCATCTGATTCTCGCATGAATTATTTATCGCATGTATGTATTTCGCCAATTAGGTACTTCGATCGACTATTTCGCTCTGTATCTATCAACGCTACCATGGGTGTCGTCTCGCAGTCCGCGCGTACTTCGCACTGAATCGAACTGTCGAACACGACTACTCTTGCGCCGCGGCCTAGTTCCGTATTCATTACCGAAAATGCTGGTATTTTCGTACTTTCTAGATTATTCTAGTGGTTATGAAAAGGTTCTCGTTGCTTCTCGGTTTTACCAGGTGTTTCTAGAAATTTGTAGACGTTTTCCGAAGGTTGTACATCACCCTAGATTATTATCGATCCTTGGACAGTGTTATGACACATTAAAAGGAAATCTGACAATGCGCAATTCCTTTTGCTTGCATTCCGTACAATATTATTTAATAAGGGTATCTATTATCTGCAAATTTAATATTCTCTAATGACATTTTCATATAAATAATAATAATCGACTAATTTAATTTTTTTTAAATTACTCACATTTAATTTTGTCATTTAATTTAATCACGTAAATATCACAGTCGTTTCATTTGGATGAAACTTTAATAGAGCTTGAATTCTCTTACCTGTTGGTTCAGTGAAGTTCCAGCGAATACAGAAGCATACATTGAGTTATGCAGTAGCATACAGGGTGGGCTAACCGTAAGTCAACTTAATATATTATACATTGGGTTCATTTTGTTCACACTGTTATTCGATACATTCCACAATAATGTATCTTAAGGAAGAAAACAATTATTTCCCCTTTTTTTTCTCAATTATTATGTCTCTAGTTTCTATAAAATCGAGAAGACTGCACACTAGAAGATCTTGAAATCAGTTAAACACACAAAAATTTACTAGAATATTTGAGAAAGAACGTTCCCTAACGCGCTAAACATTGTCTTATTTTGACAGCTGCAATTAACCACAGAATGCAAAGTTTAAAAATCAGATAGGTATGTTATTTTTATGTTCTACTTACTCATTTTTTTAAAACTGTATACCTGTTGTTTACCAAAATCCCCCGAACTCAACTGTCATAATATCCAAACCTCTTTACCTACTGTATCTCTATTGTGTACATCTACAGAAAATATTTCAGGTTCGATACTATTACGTAAGTCTGGCGGTCGCTGACTCTTAGGCCGGCGCCACACTAGGCGTATCTCCCGTCGCGTCTTTGGCGTCGCGGAACGCCGCTACATTTATTTCCATACAATATGCGCTTACCGAACACACTGACCGGATTATCGGTCAATCCGGAGGCGGAACACTCACTTCGGCGTCTGCTCGGTTCTCCGCCCGCGGAACTCACGTAAATTCGGTGACGTCGCGTCTCATGTTTTTAAATGCAAAGCGCCACATTCGACGGATCGTCCTCACGCGCACACACCTGTGTTTATTGCAGACCGAATCTGCCGCAGAATATTGTATGTGACTGCAGATGCAGTGACGCCACACTAAGCGATGGAAAATACGCTTAGTCTGGCGCCGACCTTTGTCTATAATAATTAATCGCCATCTTAGTTGATGTCTGTTCACTATCAGTGCGATTATGCTTCATAACTATTCAACGTACTCATCTAAAATCTCGAAGTTTTGCGGGAACCTCCCGGTAGGCCCTGGGTAACGGGGATAATACCGTCCTCAAGGCATCACAGACGGTTGGCAATCTTTCAAAGAGTCGGATGAAACGGTCCATAATGGGAGGAGGGTGGAAAATCAACCCCTATTATGCTGTTAGCGCGGGGGGAGTTAATGTCCCAAACAGAGGAAAATCTGTTCACCGCCATCCATTGTCAAGTATTAAACCCCTGCCACTGTCATATCTCGTTACTTTTGTGCTAAATGGTTGTACAAAATGCGACTTAATAGGAAAGGCTACGGATTTTTGCAAAATGATATATGCTTATTTCACTGTTTTATTACACAAAAAATATTTTCAATTTTTATTAATATTGTCACGGAATTGGAACGGAATTGCACCGTTCTTTAATTCACACTCAATATCGTAACTAGCACTAATTATCACAAGTCACTCGTCTGTGGAACACTTTATTTTGGTTTGCTAAAGTCTTTGACTTTATTCGAACACTTTATTACTTTATACTTTTACAACAATCCCTTTGAATCGCTGTTTGCGATTCAACAAGAATGTTGTACTAGTTTCTCCATATTTCTAGTGATTTACGGTTTGTTAGAGAACAGTGTAGTTGATTCTGGATTCAAGTAGACCGTTCGAGAGACTTTGATTTTGATCTAGTGAAAGTATATCGAGAGTAGAAAGCCAAAAGGGCGTTAGTGATTATTTTGAACTCTACAGGAGAGCAAAATAAAGTCTTATCAATCTGACATTGTCAAAATTTCTCTTATTATTAATCGATTTCCATATTTATTTATCCAAAACATATATGAAAATCGTCTAAAAATAAATGAAATATTGGCAAAATCAGATTGACATCTTTATTTTGCTCTCTTGTAAAGTTAGAAATAATCACTAACGCCCTTTTGACTTTCCACCCTCGATATTATACACACTCGTCCATTATAATTTTACAATTGAACTCTTCATATAGTGCCATCTACTATTGGAGGCCTGGAATAACTTTGTAGAGTTACACTGGTACCATTCGCTCGAGTTACGTATCCATAAGATGCAGTCTTTTTACGATTCTTTTTCCACTTCTTTTCCTTGGGCCCTCTCATAATAAGACCAAAATAATCTCAAGCTTTCTTATGTTGATCCGCCGGTATCTAGATCCGGGGTTCGCCGCACTTCTAGACCTTTTTCCAAACGCCAGCTAACTTACAGTATGCATCTATAAAGCCACATCTAAAAAGCTTCGACTTAATTCTTTACGTATTTAGGCAGCATCCTAACATCAAACTCCTCACTTGATGATAAGCTAAAACACCGCACTATGGGAAATTTAGGCCATGATTATTTTACCATTAAATTTTGTCATGTTTAATTTTTATATATTAATAATTAATTAATAAACAAAATATTTTGAAAAAAATGGTATTCATTTTAAGCTATATAGACTACTTTATATGTGTGCAAAATTTTATGGAAATACGTCCAGAAATAAAAGAGTTATGGACTTTTTGTCCGAAACAGGCCTAAATTTCCCATAGTGCACCGTCCCAAAAATACATCACCGACTACCGCCAAACTAAATGATAAAAGCCTTCAATAACGGAGATTTTTCCCAACCCTAAATATCAATATTCAAAGTGTGCTTCCCATACTTTTTGCCATGCGGGTTTCTTAATACCGATAAATATTGTAATCCTTAGGGTTATATCGACGCCCTTTTAGGGTTTTACACAATACATAGCTACATACACAACATTTTGTCAGAGATCAACCGAATATTGCTCTACTAAATTGTATAAAAGACTGCCAATGGAAATAAAAGATACAAAAAATAAGATTTATTTATTTATTAATATGGATTTTTGACAAGTTAAAAATTTCAATAACACAACAAAATCTTGAATTATTTCAACTGGAATTCAGTTACGAACGACTCCTGTAACAATATAATTCAACAGTGAGAAACGAAATATGAAAAAAATTAAGCAAATAATAATAAATACAAATAGCTTTTAAAACAACACTCTCCCAAACATCGCATTTTTAAGAGTATTTGAACTAAATTGAATATATCAATACTTGTGCGGTTCACTAGTTCGTTACAAGACCTACTTGCTCGTAATTTTTTTAATATAATAATAATATTTAAAAAACGTAAAAACGAGATAATATTTAAAAACGATATTATAAAATAGATAAAAGTATTAGGCAACGAAAAAATAAAAAATGAACTAATGACGAATATTACTTATACCTATAAGTATAATAAAATAAAAGCTGTAAACAATAATGTTGTATATCACGCTCACCTGGACATAGCATTATCCAGTGAGGGGGCACTTTTATCATTAATTAATATAAAATATAAATGAAAATTAAAAAATTGCATTAAAATAGACTATAAATTCAATAAGAAAAAATATTGTACTTTTAAATCAAATTAAATCAACGCAAAACATAAAAATACGATATGTCTATTACTTGTAGGTATAAACGGGCGTTTCATCGCGATCCAACTCTCAATTCCAGTTCTCCTAGCTGCATTCTCACAAGTAATTTACGGAATAGAAAATTTGATAGGCTCCGGAGAGTAACGGTGTTGGCACCTCGCCACGGCCGCAACAATTCATCTGTTGCAGCGCGGCGGCCGGGGAACCGAAAACTTTTCCGGTCGAATGTGGCGCGCTTTCTGCTTTCCTCCAAGATGGCGGCCGAAAAAACAAACATGGCGCGGCACAATCGGAAAGTAGGGCTCCAATGAATAGGGGCAGGGCATTCATCCGGACCCGCCGCGGGCTGGCCTTTGGATTGCGCGAACGCGACGTATACAGGGTGTAACACGAACATTAAAATAAAAAATAAAAAACTCGCTTCGATACCGAATTTTCGATTTCCTCTCCTTCTCCTTTATTTTATTACTTTTCATAAATAGTGTTATCTTTCTGTTTCATAAAAATAAAAAAGACTTTTGGTTTGGGCATATTGAGCGAATGCACGAGGAAAGAATGGTAAGAAAAATATATAATGCAAGTGTTGATGGCGCTAGAAAGAGAGGGCGACCGCGGAAGACGTGGCATGACCAGATTGACCAGATCCTGGAAGATGGTCCCGTTAGAGGCCTCAAGATGTATGAACGTGGATGAGGCGAGAGTTGTATGTCATTACAGAAGAGTGTGGCGCTCTATCCTCTCTGCCTACCCCCACGGGGAAACGGCGTGATGTTAAGTAAATTAGTGAATTGGGGCAAAAATAAAATAAAACTAATGCCGCTATGAATTCGCCTATAAATCGCGCCATAAACATTTTCAAAAATTGTGAATGTAACCTGGATATGTTTTACAAAAATATCGTACAGTTAAAAATAAAAAAACTTTTGCTTATTAATTTTTTTCCTCGCCAAGTCCATCACTTACACCCTACATACACCAAAATTCATCCTAACACATTCACAAACAGATTCGCCATCCAAGCGGGATATATTATATTATACAATATGCATACAGATTTTTAATTTGAAATATTTCTTTAAAATTGTTTGGCGCATATTATTGGTACATAATCCTGTAATTTATTCGTTTGTATTTCAAAAAGTTTCTATGCATGTACTTTATTGCATCAATAAATATAAAATAAGATAGATAGTCTTAGTTAATTTTCGGGGCACAAATTACATTTGAGTCTATTTATTAATTTTCTAAACTTGAACTTAACAAACCGATTTGCGCGAACCGGTATTAACTGACGAAGAGCAATATTGGCTTGTTGTGTGCTTGGATCCTTCGAATAATATCCGACCAGTAATATATATTTATGAGAGCATCTCCGGTGTTAATTCTAACGGCGGAAATTGCCTGTTGTGTGATGTGCTTCTTAATCGTGAGGGTAGCACATGCTTATCAGGCAAGTCTTTATCTCCAAAATCAAATTCAGGCGATGCAAGCACCCGTGAAGGACATCCAAGCCTTACCTGCTGCCTATCTCAGCTGCCTTCGTAAACGACGGTGCATCTCCATCTTATCGTATTGAGACCTTCAACTTCTACGAAAAAGCTGGAACCAAGCAATTGATCGTTTAGTCGTAGGTACTGGTATTTATTATGTACCTCCCTCAACTCATAAAACTCACAGAATATTCGAAATTAATATGTAGTGATTAATTTATATGAAAATGGTGTCCCGACAATTACACGCAAGACATAAGTAAATAAGATGTGTTCCATTCTAGAGTAATTCACAAAGTAAATCTTCATCAAACATAATAATTTCGTTTTCTCTCCGTCCGTCTGTCTGTATGTCTGTCTGTCTTTCCCCAAAACTTCGAGTAACGTGCGTAATTTCGTTCGAATACACGGCTTAAAATATCTAGGCCGGAGATGTGGCTTAAGCCCCGGGCCAGCAAACCAGAAGGCGGCAACAAAAGCGATGTTGCTATTGCCGAGCCTGCATTACCCTTCAAAAATACAGTACATACAGGACTTAGCAAAGACGCGAACCATTCCATGTTCCCCATAATCGCCAGGATTAAGAATAGTACCTACATTTAACTGCCGGCAGGGAAAATATAAAAAAATGTGAAAATATTTTGATAAAAGTCGTTATTACTATTTCATGGGTGTCAGCCATAAATAAGTAAATAATTATTTTTAGGAACCGGCATGTAAAAGCACCGTCATTTTTTACGGATTACAGCTGGTCATAACTAAATGTAACGCTTTGTGAATGTGTATGTATAACGAACATAACAAAAATATAATTTAATCTCTTAAAACTTCGAATCAATCATTTAAGCACACTGAATATTGCCAAGGAAAAATTGTCCCCATTATCTTGATAAAATTCGACGTTTTTTCTTTAATGCGTTCCATTGTTGAAGATAAACTTTTTCATGGATTGTTTCAAAAAATTTCCACCATATTAGTGGATTAGAAGTTGAGGTTGAAAAAAGCATATTTTTTAATTATTTTTGATTTTTTAGTTTTATCGTGCGCGCTATTGTCGGGGTTGTGCTGCGTGCTTTTTAGCCTTCCGCATAATTAATTGTCTGCGCGAATTCTTCGGTGCGCATTTATTTTGCGCGCAATTTTGAAGGTGCCCTCGAAAACATTTTTTTTTAATTTAAAAATGTGTTTAGTCACAATCGTGCATTTACTTCCAAAGCTTAAATATATTTTGACAATCATCGAAAAAGTCATTTATAAAACACCCTGAATTATACGAAACTATTATTTTTTGGTGAAAATACATCCACAACATAAAGACAGAGAAAATCCACTAGTTACGCTCTAGATCTTTTCCTCTAGTCACAATATGCACAGAATGATTGCTGTTCCCGGTTTATGTGACCCTGCGTAGGCCCGGATTTACTGCTAGGCCCCAGGCTTCCCATAAGAAAAACTTGTAAATAGAAAATTAAAACCTATTTCACCACAATGCGAATATTTTCATCAATTTATATTACAATTCGTTGCATAATCATTTTTTCGACTGTTCTAGTACAGTAGTAAAATTCTAATCTTTGTTTTAGGTTAGTAACGATGAATGAATGAATGAAAATAAAACAATTAAAATCAATTAAACGTTTTATCTATAAACAAAGCCGCTGAACACAAACTTAAGCTGGAACATTTTTATGTAATTCGGGCTAAATCCAAGATAATGGTCCCATTGCATACGAAAATGATTATTTCACTATATTATTGAATGTGCTAACAAAATAAAAGATAATTTACGTTTAAAAAGTAAGTACGTAAGTAAGTAAAGTAAGTAAAGTAAGTAAAGTAAGTAAAAAAAAGTTTCGAAAAATGCACTGCATATTTTGACAATATATGAGGTTAGGTTAGGTTAGGTTAGGTTATTAGGTTTGGTTAGGTTAGGTTATTAGGTTTTGTTTGTTTAATTTAGATTATGATTATTTTAGTTAGACTAAATTAACAGGACATTAAATTATATAGTGAAATACTTATTTTCATTGTATGAACAACGGGACCATATTCTTGGATTATCCCGTAATTCGCAATAATCGTCGCACGAGAATATTCCACTTGTCTCGGATATACTTTATTCACGCCGTTTCTATTCGCGGTTCGCTTATTTACTGTCTTCGCTTCGATGTTCAATCGCAGCTGTAACAACAGAAACTGTCTCGAGGTAGCGATGACGTCGCCGCTTATATAAAAAATGTTCTTCTCAAATCTTCTCGTATTTTTCGTGTGTTCTATCGATTTCCAGATTTTTTTAAAATAGAGATGCGAACACGGAATACGTGTCGCATCAATATTTTTATTATTTTCAAACTAAGCTAAGCGCCTGTGCTATGAAAATAGGACTAACTTGCTGGTGTCCTGGAATGGGGCTCGAAACACCGATAACCAGATCACTATGTGAGCGTCATGACCACTATACTAACAAGGAACTCTTGTGTTATTGTTAAATCTTCTATCTTATTCGGAAAATTTCGATTAGGTATGTGTAATTTTTAACCATCGCTCTAGGTAAAAGTTTCGCATGAATCTTCGTCTTTTCCTACTTCCAAAATTTAATAAAATTCTGAATTTCAGTCTTCGAAACGCTCATCAGATCAATGATTGCATTTCCGTCCGAGACATGAGTAAATGACTTAGAAAAATTTATATGCACTCGATTTTTTCAAAGAAAATTTTTTAGGCGTATCGTTGAGTCAGTTTTTGAAAATGAATTTCATCGCAGGCGTTACAAAAATTAATTATATACCTATTTTGTTTAATAAGATAATCGAGGTTTTGTTAAATTGAAACATCGGTTGTAGAACCGTGCAAAGGGATTATCATTTATTTATTAAAAAAATATAATTTTGCAAGCCATTGCTTACATTGAATCAGAAATAAGTGGAATTTTCTAGTGCGAAATTTGCGTCCAAAAGTTTTGAATTATTTACAAGTTAATCATTTTGTTCTTTATTGCGTCGAACCCGTGACAATATTTTCTTAATCATTGAGAGAATATTGTCCCGTGTTTGCCGCAATAAGGAACAAAATGATTAACTTGTAAATAATTCAAAACTTTTGGACGAAAATTTCGCACTAGAAAATTCCACTTGTTTCTGGTACACTTTATTTTCTCCGCTTGTATCGCACAATTCGCATGTCTATTCACTCGTTTATATTGTCTTCGCCATCTGTCGAGCTCGACTAACTGGACGTGCGATGCCGTCACTGTCTTATTATACAAGAAACTGTGGTATCGAAATCTATAGACGTTTAAAAACAATTAATATGTTTTATACAGATTTTATTACATTTTGAAATTAATATTAAAGAGTTAAGGTTATTATTACGGTCGTTAGACATATTTAACTGTAATTTCGGATATTTTATATGTATTACCGAGAAGCGAATCTCGACGTTTCGTTGGATACTTATCCAACGTCATCAGGAGGACGACCTTTACCCAATCAGTCCGACCTCCACCTCCGCGGGTAAAGGTCGTCCTCCTGATGACGTTGGATAAGTATCCAACGAAACGTCGAGATTCGCTTCTCGGTAATACATATAAAATATCCGAAATTACAGTTAAATTTGAAATTAATAATTTATTATAACGATATTTTTATGCTTAGAATATGCGGAAATATCGAACTTTTTCCGAACAAAGAATATTAATTGCCTACGCTGACCTCACGTTTTAATTTACATCTCAAAGAGAAAGGCGTAATATACGAAACAGGGGTCGGGGGAGAATTATCTGAAAATGGGTGTGGGGAGGGGTGAAGGGATGCAGAGAAAAAATACGTTGAGGGTAGACTCAGCCTGTTGCAGGGTGGCTGGCTCCATTCTGTCATCCGAAGCGATCGCGGAGCGGCTCGTGTTACGCTCTGATGCATCAGATTTTCAAGAACGATTCTAATGTTTTCACGAATTTAAAAAAAATACCATCGCGCGCAAGACCCACATGTTCATTTGCGAGACATTATAATGTTAAAATAAATACTTAGAATACGTAATATTAAATTCAATTGTTTTTTTATTGGGTTTAGGTTTGACTGATTATTGTCTCCGTAATACAACCTGTTAAAAATGACGCACTATTGCTTGCCCAACGTAACTTGGCGTGCGGCGAATTTTGAACTAAAACCTGCCCCGCCCGCACCCGGCGGTAACCCCTCGCCCTGTCATTCAGTTCATTCTCGTCTTTGAGCGCGAGCTGTGTCATCTTTATTACCAATATACACTGAATTATTATGTCCAAAACATCCAAAACAGTCCGGGATGGTGCAAGAACAATTGTCAATGAAGTATTAAAGTTTTGCGAAGCTGAAAAAGAGAATAATGGACCGATATTACCGTCTGACAGTTTGACAGATAGAACGGCCGCCATTACTGCATGGTTTCTTTAGTGCTGCCCGACCAAATTTCTGTATTTAATACGACACCGGTCACCAGACCTTCTGTACATTATGTATTGTGTAATAAATTTACACCCTCACAACTTCTGTTACGCGACAGCGACGCCCTCCCTCGCACGCCTAGTTATAGTGGTACGTCTTTTTAGTAGCGTCTTTGTAGCGATAGTGAAGGACATTGTTGCATAGAGATTTATATAAATTTTTGTTTTTTATACCCCATAATTATTTATTATTTGCGCCATCCAGTAAAAATCACGAGAGAAAAATTATTTAGGTTGAAAAATTATGAGTCATTCTCCGTATAGCCCCGATCTAGCGTCATCTGATTACACTTAATTAGATCTTTACAGAATTTTTTATATTGAGGTAAATTTAAGAGTGTTAGTAAAATAAAAAAGT
>JADDOH010014434.1:0-61062 GCA_016648135.1 Agrypnia vestita | reverse complement strand
CAGGAGTGCAAAAATTATTGAATTTTTTTATTGCATTGCCAGCAATGGACCTTGCTGGATTCACACTGTAAAAATGAACTTTAAATTTCATCGCGTTTGGTCACAATATTCAATTTTGTGAGAAACACATAACGCTCATTTTCTCACTTGGACCAGCGAATTTTTCACTAGGACCGTAATAACTATTAAATTTTTTTATTGCATTGCCAGCATCGCAGCTTGCTGGATGCACACTGTTAAAATGAAGCTAAAAGTTCATCGCGTTTGGTCACAATCTTCAATTTTGGGAGAAACACATAACGCTAATTTTCTCACTTAGATCAGCAAATTTCTTAATAGGACCGCAAAAATTATTGAATTTTTTTATTGCATTGCCAGCAATGGACCTTGCTGGATGCACACTGTGAAAATGAAGTTTAAATTTCATCGCGTTTGGTCACAATATTCAATTTTGTGAGAAACACATAACTCTCATTTTCTCACTTGGACCAGCGAATTTCTCACTAGGACCGTAATAACTATTAAAAATTTTTATTGCATTGCCAGCAACGCACCTTGCTGGATGCACACTGTTAAAATGAAGCTAAAAGTTCATCGCGTTTGGTCACAATCTTCAATTTTGGGAGAAACACATAACGCTAATTTTCTCACTTGGACCAGCGAATTACTTACTAGGACCGCAAAAAATATTGAATTTTTTTTATTGCATTGCCAGCATCGCTCCTTGCTGGATACACATTGTTATAATGAAGCTTAAATTTCATCGCGTTTGGTCACAATCTTCAATTTTGTGAGAAACGCATAATGTTTATTTTCTCACTAGCACCGCAAAAACTATTAAATTTTTTTATTGCATTGCCAGCATTGCACCTTGCTGGATGCACACTTTTAAAAATGAAGCTTAAATTTCATCGCGTTTGGTCTCAATCTTCAATTTTGTGAGAAACACATAACGCTAATTTTCTCACTTGGACCAGCAAATTTCTTACCAGGACCGCAAAAATTATTGAATTTATTATTTCATTGCCAGCAATGGACCTTGCTGGATGCACACTCTGAAAATGAATTTTAAATTTCGTCGCGTTTGGTCACAGTCTTGAACTTTTTAAAACTTCGTACTGACTTATATCGGCAGTCCCTACATGTATAATCAAGAAATCTACAAAAAAAAAGGAATTTTACAAGAGAGCTGTTTGAAGATTGACCTCACGTAAAATGAGCATATTTTTCAGTCCATTTATACGTCAGTTTTTTTTCTCTGATAAAAATAGAAACATGTTTTTATTAAATTTTGTATTGTGAAAAATAGTACAAAAAAGTAGACTGAATTTTTGGTAGATGTCCGAATTCACATAGGGACTGTCGATACGGAATATGCGTTAAAAATTCATTCGCTTTGATACGAGTCAAATAAAATTACAAAAGCCTTACAAAAGGTTTTAATATAAATCTAAACAATATTTTCTATTCAAGAATTTGTGACAGTTATCTTCCAGACCGGAGTTCTCACTGCTGCGCGAAGCAGGGAAGAGATGAAAGCCACAGGGCTCACCCGATCTGTCCTGTCACCGGCAGGTTCTAGGACCCTTTGTGTCAGCGTTTTTCAACCAGGGGGTCGAAAGCCGGGTAAAAGTAAAGAGCAAGGGTTGTAGGTCATACATTGCAATAAAAGTACAAGAAGGCTGTGCCTGTTTATTATTTTTTTTAATTTTCAAACTGTGGTTGTATTTTTGAGGCGTTAAAATCAAATCATTTTTTAATTGAAGCCTATTTCTCGTCTAAGTTTTATATTTACCATTGAAGAGAACATTAGTTCATATAGGTAGGAAAATGGCACTAACAATTTTAAAGCTTCTCTTGCCGGTTCTGGATATTCCTCTCTTAGTCCAGAAGATTTCAATCATTTGCAAATTGAATTCCATTTTAAGCAAGCCGTCAGCACCTAAATGTATAAGATTTTCTTTCATCTTCATGGATAACAATCGGCTAAAAAAAAGGATTTATTTACCCATTGGCACATTCAGAATCCAGTTCTGCAAAGTAACTTAATTTTTTAAATGTTTTTTTAAGTCACTGACAGTTTTATTTTGGACCTGGGGGATTGCCAGAATTTTTTTACTTGTAAAGAGGTTGTATATTCAAAAAGTTTGAAAAACACTGCTTCATGTTATGACCTGTCCTGTCATCGGCAGGTTCTAGGATCCTTTATGTTACGACTCCATTCACCACTTCGTCAATTCCCCGCCTTCCCCCTTGAAAGAAGACTCCCCTGAAGTTTTTGCTACTAGCTTTGAGACATCTGTATATTTTAGTAAAATCCATAAACCAAAAGTTTGAAACAAATTTATAATTGCAGTCATTGTGCACTTTACTAAAAAAATAAAACTGGTGTAAATATAAAATATTTATTTCAAATACAAAAAATTTACAATTTTATCCATTTGCACCCGGATCATTCAATCGCAGATTCAAATACATAATTTACCTCGTAGAAAAGTCTACGAAGCCGCATGTGCAAATCTGGGGTTTAATGATGCCTTCTTCAAATCTGAAACGCCACTTGAAAATCACCAGGAAAAAAAACAGTGAGTGCAAATTACTGTTATTGTCTATTTTGAGCTCAATTTAACAGTAATAATTATGTGAGTTTACTGTTACGCGGAGTTTCTTTCAATTACAAAACTTGAACAGAAGAAAAATACTGGCCGATTCCACTTCCAAGTCTGTTAATAAATATATATTGAACCTCGAGTCGTCACACAACCAATTTTTTTTTTCACCAGTATTCGTGAAATGGATTCATGTTTTTTTTTTTAATTTCGAAGTACGTTTAAAAAAAATATAAAGTATCAGAAATACTAAATAGCGTAATATTTTTTGGTGAGTTGCAGGACAACGTTTCAGATAATCGCGAAATCTTAAGACCATGCAATAGTCTATATGATGTTTGCTAGATAATCTCTGATGTGGGTAGGTTCCAAGCGTCTGAATCCATTGGCATCGCAAATGCCGATCTGCAAAATAAATAAAAATATTGATGAGCTATTTTCTGATTTGCTTTATAACCTAGCAGCACCAAGTACGGTGATGATTTGAAACGTTTCAACTAAAGATACCGAATCTTTTTTTACTGATTTGACTTTTACTGAAGGGGAAAAAATTCTTCACAGCTCTCTTATTTTTTTCTGAATGATTCCATTTTCTTTTTTTGTTAAATTTTTTTAGTAAAGTGAATATTAATTGTGCAAAAAACATAACAACCCGGTGACATTTTTGTAGTGCGTAATTACACATGCACGACTATTGGACAGTAGGCGCGCGCGCATAGTGTGTGATCTTTTCTTGTACTGTTTGAAAAATTTTCAATGCGTTTGGATTAGCCGGAAATTTATATGGGATTTTTTTCACCATCCAACCCGGACAATCGAGAGTAACATCTTTTTGGTGCACATGATTTGAATGCAATTACCTGAATATTATCAGCTGTCATCTGTCCCTCAAAGCCTTCTTTCAGCGTCAAAATGGCCGTGTGGACGGCGTCATCTAATTCCAAATCTTCGCTGTACCTGCAATTCATCGCAAGAAAGTGTGTAATGTTTGAAAATGCATTAAAATAATTTTAAAAATCTGTTACAAACTTTTGTTGTAAGTTAATTTTTAATCTAACTGGTGATTGAGTTTAGGGATGTATTATTTTCCACAAGCACTCATGCTACATACGAGTTGAAGTGCAGAATAGCGAATTGAAAAACTTCATTTCAGAATGAAGACTACAAAGCGCGCGCTACATTTATAGTAAATACTGAAACATAACGCACTTCATCTACTTCAATAAACTGCTACATGAAGTAAGTTAATTGTAATACTACAAAATTGTGCATGTAGCTAAATATTATCGTCTACTTCAATGAGTTACATGATGTACTACTTCAAAATTATACTATTAAATTTTCGAAAATCCATGGGAGGGTGTTTTAGATTCCAGAGATTTCATCATTCGTTCCCAAATTTTTCAAACCTATGGTGGAGGGGGTTTGTTTAATTTCCAAACTTTTTTTTCATTCAGGCAACACAGATATTTTGGGCATTTTATCCTCATCAAACCCTCCGTCAATTATTGATTTAATTCTCCGACAGAGAGGGAACGAAAAGTCATTTTAACTACAACATCTTAGCAAAAAAAATTCGAAAAGGTCACACTTCAATTTAAAATTTGAAGTGCGCAGTTCACTTACAAACGTCTGAAGTGTGCGCTTCAGTATAATGCAGTACTACTACAGTGTAGTGCTTAGTACAGAGCAGACCCATCACTGGTGCAAAATCAATATTTCTTTTTCCTTTTCTGAATTTCCTGTATTTTCTGAATTCTCCAGGTGTGAGCAATACAAATTGATGTAAATATTCTACCACATGCTGACCAAAGTATCTCACCTCTTCTCCAAGAAGGTCTTTCCATTGACGTAGTGTTTGCCCATGGCCGTGGCCTTCCAAGCGTAGTACGAACCGGAGGGATCGCACTGGAACAGGTAGGGACGGCCGCTGTCCCAGCCACAGATCAGGAGGGAGACACCGAAAGGTCGCACTCCTCTGAAATCGTAAAATCAAATGTGTTAATTCTAAGAAGCCAAATTAATGCCAATCACACCCCCAGTGTGTTGCTGATTTATTTGCTTCACAGTTTGTCAAATCATATGTAAAAGAACCAGGCAGAGCACTGCCGGCAATGGACTATCCCCAGCGTTCTGCCAATTCATAACAACAGTTTCCATAACATCGGAACTTATTGAGACACAGCTGAAAAATCTTAAGGAGGATGCAGCTCCTGGTCCTGATAATATTCCTTCTGTTGTACTGAAGCGTTGTGCTGGCCCCTTGAGCGCCATTATTGCCCCCATAATGCAAAAATCTCTTGATGAAGGAAAACTACCCGCGGATTGGAAGAGGGCAATGGTAACTCCCATTTATAAGAAGGGAGACAAATTGAATCCAGCCAACTACAGACCTATAAGCTTAACATCAGTTCTGTGTAAGGTAATGGAGAGAATTATCGCTGAGGACTTACGAAGATTTATGGAAGACAACGGCATTGTAGATTTGGATCAGCACGGATTTGTGCCTGGACGTTCCACTGTGACTAATCTTCTCACATGTCTAGAAAGGTGGTCCACTAGTTTTGATAGCCATGAACCTATAGACATATTTTATCTTGATTTTGAAAAGGCTTTTGACAGAGTCCCACTTAATAGATTAATCGCTAAGTTAGAACATCTAGGAATCCGTGGTTCACTACTTCCATGGATTAAGAGTTTTTTGACTGAGCGCTTCTTTGCTGTCCGAGTGGGTGACTCTCTATCTGCACCGCAAGTAGTTTTAAGTGGAGTCCCACAGGGGGGTATGCTGGGACCAATTCTCTTTATTTTATACATTTTGGATCTTCGTGCTGCTGTCCAGTCCACTGTGAGTTTCTTTGCTGATGACACAAAATATTTCGGTAACCCCCTTACTGACCATGACGTGTTACAGAGAGACTTAAATATTGAGTATACCTTAAACGAAAGCCTGATTAAGTCAGTGGTCTCGCAGAAGGATCTGGGTGTTACTATTACCAAGGACTTTAAATGGTGTGAGCACATAGCGAGTGTGATTAAGAAGGCTAACTCTATTTTGTATTTAGTGAGAAAATCATTCCAACATCTGACAGTACCACTATTCACAACTATTTATAAGACATATGTGAGGCCTGTCCTCGAATATGCTTCTCAGATCTGGAATCCATATTTTGTTAAAGATATAGTTTTACTGGAAAATGTTCAGAGACGAGCCACAAAATTGCCCTTGGGTCTTAAAAACCTGGAATATGCGGAAAGGCTGAGAGCATTGAAACTGCCCACTCTTCAGGAGCGACGAACAAGAGGTGACCTCATCGAGACATTCAAGATTCTATCGGGCTACTACAATATTCCTAATATGACAGATATGTTTGCATTTAACACTAATGTGGGCCTTCGAGGACATCACCTGAAGTTGAACAAGTCTCGGTTCTCATGTAACTCAAGAAAGCATGCATTAAGCAATAGAGTGGTCAATATGTGGAACAGTTTGCCTGAGGGCGTTGTGTCTGCAGCCAGTGTCAACCAATTTAAGAATAGGCTGGATATTCAAATGAGAGACAGTGATATGGGCCTATCAGCTTAAGCTGCCTGCCCATTATCAATAATAATAATAATAACAATGTGCCGAATTTCATAAATATTGTTCTGTGTAATCAGCTCAATTTGTACACTTTCTAATGATGAAATGATTAAATTTCTATTTGCCGAGAATTATTTTTCTTGTGCCCAATGAATGGTGTTAATAAACAGTGTTAAAAAGTGTACCAAAGACATCTGGATATCATTGTGGAATGATACAAGTGGCCACAAGGGAAAGCGTTTAAAAAGTATACAGACAAATATTCCTAGCAAAACCTGGTTTAGTAATAAAAAGCTTTCCAAAAGAACTACATATCCATTGTCTAGTGGCTGCTCATTTGTTCAGACTAAATATAGTCGACAGTCCGATATGTGAGTGTGGTTCGGAGGAGACTCTAGATCGCATGTTTTTTGCCTGCCCATTGCGGAACTCTAATACCCTTTACAATGAGCTGATCAAGGCCAAATTTCAACTACCATCTTCTTGCTAGAGTGCCACCACGATAACTTGGCGTGCGAGGGAGGTCACCCCTGTCGCGAAACAGAAGTTGCCAGGTTGTAAATTTATTACACAATACATAATGTACTGAATGTCCGGTGACCAGTGTCAATATAAATTTGGTCAGGTAACAGCGCGCTCCGCGGCGGCCGCTCTATCTGTCAAACTATCAGACGGTAATATCGGTCCATTATTTGCTTTTTCAGCTTCGCAAAACTTTAATACTTCATTGGCAATTGTTCTTGCACCACCCCGGACTGTTTTGGTTGTTTTGGACATAATAATTCAGTGTATATTGGTAATCAAAATGTCACAGCTCCCGAGCAAATACAAAATTGTACTGAATTACAGGGCGAGGGGTTACCGCCGGGTGCGGGCGGGGCGGGTTTTAGTTCCAATCCTGTCGCACGCCAAGTTATGTTGGGCAGGCAATATGAACTCACCTAATCTGATAGCGATTATATCAAAATTCTTGTTAGTAAATGACATAAATAGTTTTTTAATTTGTTTTTCGAATTAGCAACACTTTTCATAGTGACAGCCAATTTGACAACTGACAGCTTGATTTGTGCTGTTTGGTTTGCCATTTCACCGTGAATAGACTTACGCCAGAACAACGCTTGCAAATGGTTCAAATTTATTTTGAAAATCGTAGTTCAATTCGTGAAACATACTGTGCGCTATGTCCATTTTACAGTCGATATAATCGGCTAAATCCAAGGTAATGGTCCCATTGCACATACAACGAAAATGATTTCACTATATTATTAAATGTGCTAATAACAAAATGAAGATAATTAACGTTTAAATAGTAAGTATTAAATAAGATATTACACTTTAAATGCACTGCATATTTTGACATTTCAAAGGCAATATATGAGGTTAGGTTAGGTTATTAGGTTTGGTTTGGTTAGGTTGTTAGGTTTGGTTAGGTTAGGTTATCAGGTTTGGTTTGTTTAATTTAGATTACGATTATTTTAGTTAGATTAAATTAACAGGACGTTAAATTATACAGTGAAATACTTATTTTCATTGTATGAACAACGGGACCATATTCTTGGATTATTCCGACATAATCTATTTTAGATTTGTGAATTACCCGGTTTGCGTGTACTCCTGCATGACGGCCGCAACCTTCTGCACGAGCTGCGTGGTGGGAATGGTGTGGCCGTACATGAGCTTGTACTTCTGCGCCATCTTCCTCGCCCTCTTCACCAGCAGCCGGTAGTCGGGGCCCATGCCGGAGTACACGGCGCCGGCGCACTCGGTGATGGTCTCCACCTTGTTGACCGACTGCGGGCAGAACAGCAGCGACTTGTGCTTGTTTTCCGTCGCTATCACCACGCCGTTGCTCGCTGAAACCGGAAAGATGCGGAAAAACTTTTAAAAATATTGACAATGCCATTGTAATGATAGTAATAACGAAATCGTCAACGGTACTGTTTTTGTTCTAAAAAATTGTTTGAAGAAGAATGTTTGTAGCCAGTACCAAAAACTTTGGGAAAGTCTTTTTCATTCAATTTTGAACAAAAAATATACTTCACACTTTTGGTGAAACGTCGGCAGTTTCGGAGGTAAGCAACATCAAAGTTTGCATTTTTTTCCCGATATTTATTTTATTTATTTATTTATTTCTATTTAATTTTATGTATAAAATTTTCATATATGTATATTCTTCGCTTATCCTCTGTAAAACGTTATGACTCTCACTACACTAACTTGTATGGGATATTCAAAATTCATTTGCGCTAATAAAGGGCAAATAAAATGATGAGAACATTACAAAACTTTTTTTTTCAAATTTCTGCAAGGTTTTAAATGACTCGAATTAGTGTCTATTCAAAAAATGTCTATTCCTTTAATTTATAAAAAGGGTTGAAAAAAAACACAACAAAATAATGAAATATTGTTTTAAAAAAAATGTGTTTTTAAAGTTTAGTATAACCATTTATTTTGTAATATTATTGAAAAAAAAGACATCTCACGAGGCCATTCAGTCATAAAAGGCCAACAAGTGGAGCAATTTTTAAAAAGCATATTTGGTAATTTATTATCTATACCTATAAAACTCGATGTCTGTCTGTTCTCTATAAAAATCTACACCGTTTATCCGATCCGATTCAAATTTGCATACTTATGCTTTAGGACCCGGCGGGTAACATAGGTGACATTTGCTCCCTCCCCCTTTACCCTTTCCCCTCCCCCTGATATATTTTGATGCATATCTATACCGTTCGAATCGAACCTTTGTTTCCCCCCACAAACGGCTAGTTTAATTATATAATTTAGTTTGTGTCATTTTAACAAGATATCCGTATTTAAAATATATCTAACCTGATGAATAAATTTTAAAATTATATATTTCCATACAAAAATGTGACAAAAAACTTAAGAGAAGATATAAGAAAAAATTGTGAAATTTGTTCACTCTGCCGGACGATCGCCTTAATAGACGAGATTAAAAATGAGATGTAGGTATATGTCGGTGTTCGTCGTACTCAAATAAGGAGATTTGTATATTTTCACATCTCTCTCTCAAATTAAATACCTTTATTTGCGGTGTCCGATGTCTGCAATGACTCTTCCGGTGCTTTCTTATCCAGGCGGTCTGGTCTGACAGAGTTTCAAATGGATTACCGACGCAAACGTAACCTCACAATCCCCATGTTTCGACTAAAATTACATGAAATAAGTACTAATGCTGTATTTAAAGCTTACAGAGAAAAGATTATTTCATACGCACTTATCAATTTCTTCTCCCACAGGGTCCTGATGTAAAATTATGGCAAAACTGTTATTGTCGCATTGGACCATAGAAAAGAGATATATTGTTTTTATATTTGACGTATAACCGTCATACACTTCTTTCTCCCTCTGATCACACCATCGACGTATACCTATATTTATCAAGTGTTCGGATAAAGATCTTCGATCCCAATATTGTCATTTTCGTAATACGAGCGAATATTTTTATTTTTTTATTTATTAGAGACACTAACAGGATAATAGGTACATGATAATCTGATAATAAAACATTATAAGTGAAGACTATGCCCTTTATCCCAATTACAAGTGTCTTCGGCACGCTCTAGAAACATGTATTTTTGCATTTAAGTATATTTTACATGTACATTTATGTGTATTGTATATTTAGTGTTTGAATGTAGCGCGATTAGTATTAAATAAATAATTAATTTAATGGATCTATAGGTTCAGGTCATCGTTTAGAAAATGGATGTTGTGTATGAGTGAGTTTTTGAACGATGATAAGGTATCTGCAAGAATATCAGCATCAATGTTAGGGTCAGCACAATACAAATTATATGTGCGACACAACCTTGTGATGGGAGAAAAGTAACCGACATTATTAGTGTGCTGACTTATTCCGAAGAACTCCGGGTTTCTTATACGGGGTTTAACATGCAAATTTATATCAGACAGACAATCACATAAAATATTAGTATAAAAAATTATTAAAATACATTTGAACCAACCTTTGATACCGACCGAGGGGGCTCCGGCGGCCACAGCAGCCAAGGCGTACTCTATCTGCACCAACTTTCCAGAAGGGCTGGATTCAAAACAAACAAATTAACACGATGACAAAGCAGAACAAGATAAAAAAATAAATAATATTTAAGGGTCTGTGCGTACATCTATGTTAATTAACACAACATTGCTGTTATATTCCAAAACACATTTCAACTTTTGCAATTTTTACGACCGAAGATGACGATTTTTCGCAAATTGTACAATGTTGAGGTTAGCCGGTGGAAACTGACATTTTCAACAATTAACAGTTCCCAAAGCTCAAAAAGCATATACATTATCAAGTATTATGATAAACGGTCACTCGATACTGTTGTATATGGTTAAAATATGCCGTGTGTTGTGAAATATTAAATGATTTTATAAAATCAACAGCATTTTAATATCACAAAAATGATTGATTTGGAAGATTTAACACAATTTACAAGTGGCGCAAATGTCGTGTTTACAACGTGAGGTTTTATATTTAACGTTCGTATTATTAACAGCATAAATACCTGAAAGTTGTTAACGAAAAACTATAACGTTCGGACGCCATGATTACAAGCAAGATGTCTGAAAAATTTACTGTCATCCACTTTTTCTATGGTTAATTTAGAAGAGCGGCTGCATCGTGTTCGCGATTTATTGTTATACCTGCGATAAAGGTCTTTATTAGTACAGACCACAGATCGCCAAAATAAATAGACAAAAACTAAAATTTTCTTGTAAACAATTTGTCACCGCCTTTGTTTAAAAATTACTGCGAGCACGCAAATTTTGAAATAATTGTGTAATGTTCAAACTATTAATTACTCTTAAATGAACATATCTCAGTAAAAAAAGTCGCGCTTTATTATAAGAAGATATCTTTATTTGAGAGATTCGGTTTGAATTTTTTTATCAAAATACATCTCGTTTATCAGGGAATTTAATTATGCAATAACAAATACTTAAACTGCAGTATGTATCTTAGATATACGCGAGGGGAGACATTCTTCTGCTGTTCCCTGGCTATAGTCCAGAATACAAACGTATTGGAATTTTGATGAAAAGAAAAAATTTTCCTGGTGTAATAAAGGGTCCTGATTACATAAATGAAGTCAAATTTTTCCGTTAGCTGGTTTAAAAGCAGTTATTTCAAGTTTAAAATTTTTGACACTTCACGCCATAGATGCCCATATAAAATGTATGTTTTATTGCTGTTTTATTCATTGATAATGAAATTGACAAATGACGTTTATCATAAGTGGGCCCATTCATTATCAAACGTGTCAACTATTGTTTGACCACAATAACATGTGCGTTTGTTGTTTGGCGTGCGGCTACTTTGAAACTAAAACCCACTCAGCCCGCACCCGGCGGTAACCCCTCGCCCTGTCATTCAGTACAATTTTGTATTTGCTCGGGAGCTGTGACATCTTGATTACCAATATACACTGAATTATTATGTCCAAAACACCTCTACAGTCCGGGATGGTGCAAGAACAATTGCCAATGAAGTATTAAAGTTTTGCGAAGCTGAAAAAGCAAATAATGGACCGATATTACCATTTGACAGTTTGACAGATAGAACGGCCGCCATTACGGCTTGGTTTCTTTAGTGCTGCCCGACCAAATTTCTGTTAAAGGCTACGACACCGGTCACCGGACATTCTATACATTATGTATCGTGTAATAAATTTATACCCTGGCAACTTCTGTTACGCGATAGGGACGCCCTCCCTCGCACGCCAATTTATAGTGGTCGCATTTTCTATACGATCACGCATTACATTACATGTGTTCCATGCAGGACCTAATTTCCTTAGACTCGCCGAGCGCGAGACATGAAACAAAACGATAGTGTGTGTAACACAATGTTTTATTCAATGTTACAAAGTTTACAATTTTATAGTGTTCACACAGGAAATACGAGTGTGCATAATAATAGAAATGTGGGTCAAGTAATATTATGAATGAAAGTGTAATTAGTGGTCAGAAATTCTTAGAACTGGCGGTAGGCGGAGCGAGGGCTTAATTGCCACCGCCGCCATCTTGTTATTGTTCCTTTCATAATGAATGAGTCACTGGCCGAGATAGGCGCCCGCCCCCTGCCAGGCGCCAGCGGGGGGTGGGTCCCACCCGCCGCGAGGATCGTGAGTCATTCACCGTACGGGTATTTTTAATAATAATGATAAATTCTACAGCCCGTATATAATAATGAAAATTGTTTGAATATAATTAACTAATTTTAGTCTGACCTGGTTATTGAAAAAATTTATATGTAATGGTTTCTTCCGCGATTGACCGGAGAACATTTGAAATAAAAGTATCCGTCGTTCTCGGCAATCGCGGAACCGGTTATTTAATACCTCTTTGTCTGTGAATGTAATATGCTATATTCAAATATTGTAAATAATTGTATATTTTTTCTATGTGACCTGCATTGTATTTTTTGACGTTTATTACATTTTTTAAACCTGTATTATATTTAAATATTGTATGTACATAGTTGTAACTTTTATTTTATGTAATATGTATTAATAAACAGGGGTTTGGTGGTCTTTTAATTTCGAAAACTGATGGGAGATAAAGGGTTTGGTTATTTAATCTAAAATGAGCAGATTCCCTTGCCCAGGGCTGCTATCATAATTATTTAAACATATTTTTTATCATCTTTGGCAGTTAAATTGTTAACTGCGCAATAGATTCCCTAGGTGGTCGTATGGCTGTCCGTAGATAACAGCGTAGTCAGCCGCCTGGACCGGCCAATAGCCAGCTTCGAGTTTTAGGGCTTGTTCAGACACAGCGGGAACCGTTCAGTTTCAGAATCGCGTTTCAAAACATGCGATTTGTGTCATCTGTTCACACAGCCGCGGTTAATAAGCGATTTGTGCGCGCGAAAATAAACGTCAGTTTGACAGTTCTGATGCCGTTCTCCATCTTTGAATATCAGAGATATATTCGCTCATTACTTTGTTAACGACGGCCGTCTTCCATGGCAAGACACATAAATATCATTCTGTCAGTTCATTTTTGGTGAATAAATACCTACTTCTCTAAAATACTCTTTTTTCCCACCATTTCCAAATATCTCCACCAACTCCTGCCAAGCTTGGTTCTTGGCATATTTGAGTAATCCTCACACTATTACAGGTCTTTTCTACCATATTACAGGTCTTTTCTCCACTTCATCAATAAAAAATTCAATGTCAAAGCGATCCATAACCATAGAAAAGAGAATATAATCCACGCGTGCTCCTGTTGTGACATGGAACCGTGCGGTGCCCGCAACGCGACTGAACGCTCTCGTAAGGCCCCATAGTAATAGGATCGTGCGGGCGCCGTGCGGGTCTATTTTCTAGCGGTTGGGTTGCGGGCACCGCAGCGGTTGACTAACCGCACGGTTGTGTCTGAACGATCACATACAAACCTAGGTAAATGAGACCCGCACGGATTTCATGCGATTCTGAAACGGCACGGTTCCCGCTGTGTCTGAACAAGCCCTTATGGCGTTTTATAGAACGCACGTTAACGGTAGGTGGCGGGCCGGATGCTGCGTAACTCACAAAACATCACCGAGATGAGTGATATTAAATTGAACCAAACCCGACATGTCGTGTCCGCACCGCACCGCAATCGGCATGTCATTTCCTATTAGATTTCGTCATAAAAATTGATATTGGATTAGTCTGAGAGGAAATACATCTTAAATTCAAAATCGCCCCTTCTAAGGCGATTTATGAACGCTGACACATCCAGGCGTACCTGTCATAATGTAGTTCACACGCGGATGTGTCAGGCGTTCATTTTGGCATTTAAATGGCAAATGCACTCCTTTTCTTTCACGAGATATCTGTAAAAAACCGGCCGAAATTGGCCGCCGACTCCGACCGCTGCACGGTATCACAGCGGCTTTCGGGTCGCGGGTCAGCGGAGATGCGCGTGGTCCACCATGCGCAGCCTCTGGGCGAAAGTAAGATGCATCTCCCCACTCTCACTAATCCGATTTCGATCGTTAAAATCCCGTTATGTCTAGTTTTAGGGGTATAAATAAAGGATGGTTTCGTGGACGGGCATCCTCAGTTTTCTGACCATTTTTTACATCGTTACTCTGCCCGTTCGCGAAGCCGAATTTTGTGAAAAAAGTGTTTTATTTTTTAATTTTGATAAGTGTTAGATTTTTGTGTTTTTTCTTATAATTTAAATTCACCCTTTTTTTAAAATTAAATTCATTGGTCTTCGCGTGTGGTAAAAAAATATTTACCACGGTGGATTTCTAATAACGCGAGGCGGAGACCCACCCTATTTGCCTATTTTTTAATTCCGTGTGATAGCCTTTCAACATTGTTTAGAATTTAAAAATAGCGTCGAGATAGGTGCGCAGCGCTTGTGCGTACCAACACGCGTAATGCAGGATCGGATGCAATATAATGAATGGCCCGCATTAACTAGGAAAAAATCATTGTGAATTTGAATTTGGAGATTATTGTTCCCAAGAGCTTATCTCCGTTTTTAACACAAAATTGGCCTTTTCCCACCGGATACATCATCCAGACTTATTTCCGTTTTTAACACAAAATTGGCCTTTTCCCAACCGGATACGTCATCCTTTGTTTTTATTGATGTTCTGATATCGGAATGGATCAGAACCATATCGGATCAAAAAATGTAGCAGTGAAAACATTTCTGATAAAAATAATACTTGCTCAATTTGGTCATTAAAACAATGAAAATTAAAAGAAACAGAAGTAAGTCACCACGCAATTCGCTGGACTGTTCCAGTAATGACCTAGGATAGTGGAGAGTAAGAGTGGATGTTATCCTCACGAAGGATGCGACTGAACGTATACAATATAAAAATATTTGTTCATCATAATTTGTTAAATGTTGTTATCTGCTAAGACTACAAAAAGTAACTTCTAAAAATTTTTCAAATTCACTTTTTCCATTTTATAAATAAGATAATGAAAACATTGTTTTAACCACATTAATTTTTGTTTTAAAAAATTCAACTTGATGAGTATTGCTCCTGAAACATGTTGAATTTTTTAAAACAAAATTTAATTGTGGTTAAAACCATATATGTAATACTCCTATATTGCTAATGCTCATAAGTGGAGGTGTCATGGACTAAGCGAGGCAGAAAATGCTACTTTTATGTCACTGATGTCATTTGTTGTTGTGCGAAAGCGTCGTGACTCTCATTTATCCCATGTGGCGGTGCGGATTGGATATAAATTGGCGCTAATTCTCGGACATGCGCATAAGACTCGATGTGACACCGGTGTGTGTGAGACAAAGATATATTTCTGCACTGTAGTGATTTCGCCTATTTCCAGACCCTGCTAGAAATATAGAAGTATTAAAATTAAACTTAAAAATAGTTTAAACACTCCCCTGTAAAGTAGGCATTTTTAAGATGGTACATGCTGCCAGATTACCGTCGATATAGGACAACCATTGAAGGAATTTATATCAAATTTTATAAATCCATTTTCTTTCATTTCATATAAACAAAACAAAATACTGAAAATGCAGAACAAAGTGCAGACAATTTACGCCCTAGAAAGCAGCACCTTTAATCAGTCCGACCTCCACCTTCGAGGGTAAAGGTCATCCTCCTGATGATGTTGGATAAGTATCCAACGAAATGTCGAGATTCGCTTCTCGGTAATACATACGGTGCGTATAAAATATCCGAAATTACAGTAAATATTGTGGGTTAGCTCTGTTACACCCTGTATAAGTACATATCTCTATGAAGTTACCAAGATGAGGGAATTATATATTCTATTTGCTGAAATAAGTCATTGTTACAGTTAAGATAAATTTATTTAATTAATAATATCTATTTGTTTTGTGTAAATACTTTGTGAGTTGTAAATAAATAATATTAAAAATAATTTAACACAAGCGTAAATAAATAAACTATCGTAAATAAAATTCTACGTTTATAAATAAAATATTTTTAATATAAAAATAGGTAATTGTAAATATTAAAAAAAAAAAAATGTTTTTACAGACAATTAAGTAAATTACAAAAAAAAAACATTTATTCCAAATCGGATACACCACATTTTGGAAGTTTATTTCATTTTTAAGTAAGTACATGACCTTCTTTTCTTATCAGAGAAATGTGCACCGGCGAACGTTGCATCTCAGTCACGCCGGAGGAGCTCAAAGAGGAAAAGAAATGAAAAATGTATTAAGACGTAGATAAACGTAACAATGACAATTATAAGGGATTAAAAGTAATTGATCCTGTTTGTAGAGTGGAATGAATTGTTAGCGTTTTTTCACAACATACATTGTCCCTTCCGACGCTCGCATTTGAATTGTTTGCCATTGCAACTCAGTAGGGAATGACTTCGCGATTTGTTCAAGACAATTTCAAAGTCAAAATGTGTCAGTTTGATATTCACATACCCCAAGGGAAACAAAGTGAGATCATAACCGAGGTGGCAGACACTGAAATTGAATAAAAAAAAGTGATTGGCGACCAGAATCCAAAAAAAATTGCAAATTTCGTTAAAACTTTAAAAATCAATCTAATCAAAAAGTTTCGGACAATTAGCTACGTGACACTCAGTGCAATGAAGTATTTAACTCAGTTTTTACTCCAATAATCATTTTTATTCTATACACATTCGATTGTGCTGTTGACTATACCTAAAACTAATTAACTAAGCATCACACAGTTTCCCCGCAGGGGTAGGAAGAGAGGATAGAACGCCATATTCTTCTATCTTGACACACCACTTTTGCTTCGGCTAGATTCACACATCTTCTACTGTTGTTGAGGTCTTTCGTGGATGCCCTCTATTCCAGTTGCCTTCGACACTTGCCCCATATATTTTCTTAACCATCCATTCCTCACTCACTCGTTCTACATGACCAAGCCATCTCAGCACTCCTTTCTTTATTCCATCTAGCACGCAACAGCCAGCATTACATTCACTTCTAATTTGTTCATTCCTAACTCTATCGACCAAAGGTTTTCAACACCAGCGTCTTGGTGACCGCATTCAGTCTGCTTTCATTTCTTTTTTGCCAATTCCAGGCTTCACTTCCATACATCAGAGTTGGCACTAGAACAACTAGTCTTGCTTCCTTTGACAGATACTTATTGGCCATAATTGCATTTAGAGCACCATTAATTTTGTTTCCCGCAGTCACTCTCTTTTCGATATCATTCTCAGCCTTGCCGTCTCACTAAACATACTTCCCAAATACACAAACAATATATTATAATGCCTGTCCCAACACTAATTTTTCTAGTGAGACAGGCATAGTCCAACCAAAATTGTATATCATCTATGTATAAGTATTAAATAAAGAATTAATTTAAGTGATCAAAAAATTATCCCGTTACTCCACAACTCGCAGAGGCTGAGATTCCGGATCACGAACAACATCTCGTACATTCAACGAATCGTTAATCTTATTAATTTCCATATCCTTGTGCTTCTTGGAATGCGCCCTGAGCGCATCCGCCTGCGCGAACGTGCGTCCGCACGTCGCGCAGGCATGCCCCCGCAAGTGTGCCAAGGTGTGTCGTCGCAGCGAGTTTTCCCGTCCGTATGCCCGGGGGCAGTGCGGGCACGCAAAGCGCCGCTCGCCCGTGTGACGCACCGCGTGGTTGGACAGTGCACGGCGAGTGAAGAAGGCCTGCCCGCACTCGGCGCACACGTGCGTCTTTTCCTGCAGGTGCTTGCTGCGCACGTGGGCCCTCAACTGGCTGCCCAGCCTGTCAATAAAACAATAATTTAATGATAATAAAAAACTCAGAATTTCAGATTTGAGAATAAATAGATAGTTACTTCGGCAAAGAACTGTTAAATTGTTTTAAACTTTCATGGCATCGGTTATTTGGAAAGCATTAATAACCTCGCAGGACTGTATTCCTGCCTTGATTATGAGTCGGAAATGTTCAAGCAACCTTGACCTAATATCAATGGTTATGGAGATATGCTACTTCAAATATTGCATTTTTTTTCCAATATTTCTGATTTTTTTTTTTGTAAAATGTTGGACTATCATTACAGTAACTTATATTGAATATAAAAAATTCATTCACTGTAATACAAGTCAAATAAAATAATAAAAACCTTCCAATTCCAATTGGAAAACATTCCAATTGGAATTTCTCAAGGTTTTTATTATTTTGTTTAATTTTTATTGAAACTAATAAATTTTTCGTAATCAATATAAGTTACTGTATGATATTTCAACGTTTTGTAAAAAAAGAGTCAGAAATATTGAAAAAAAAATGCAAACTTTGATATTGCATAACTCCATAACTATTGATATTAGGCCATGGCTGCTTGAACATTTAATTTATAGTCCATTAACATTAATTTATAGTCCTGCGAGGCCATTAATGTTTTCCAAATAAACCTGAACTTAGTACATTTTTGATGGGCTATGGAGAAGCAGTGGTGACTATGTCAGTTGGTTTCCGTCCGCGCGTACAAGTCTTTCTCCAGCCGTGTAATTTTATTTTTTAGCTGCAAGTTTCATTTACGGAGTTACGGGACAGTCAGACAACGAAACAATTATATTTAGATATATTACCTGTAACGCTTGGTGCATTGATTACATTTATATATTTTATCCTCTTGTCCGTGCTTCTCCACCAAGTGCTTCAGTCGCGCGTTGTACGTCACAAACACCTCCTCACAATTCTGACACTTGTACTCCAGGCTTCCACCGCCGTGAGTCACCTTCAAGTGAATGCCCAGATACCTCTTGGTCTTGAACTCTTTGTCGCATTTGTCGCACCTGTGTCTCAGTTTGGAGTGCGTTTTGCGGTGGAAGAACAAGCTCTTCGAAGAGGCGCATATCCTTCCGCAGACGTCGCAAATGTGGTTCGGGTAATGTTCGGGCATGTGGGCGACGAGGTCTTTGTAGTAACTGAATTGAATACCACATCTCACACAAGTCAAGTTTGATTTGTCAAGGGTATATGGAAGACCGATGGAATTCAATTTTTTCGTATTTTGATCCGGTTGTGTCAAGCTGAACGGTGACGGAGAATCATCATTATTTTGAAAATCAGTTTCGAAGTCACTTTTAGAGTTTTCTGAAACAAAGAATAACGTGAATAGTCCCCGTGTTAAAAATATTCTCAGCCGTTTAGAATTTCCTGATTAGTGTTTTCTGGGATATTTCTGGGATCTGAAATGTCAGCCAGGAAGGTTGTATACATGGCAGAAAAACCCAGAGAACAATGACCAGAAAAGTCCCAGTGTTGTAATCTATCGAAAGTCATGACAATGGAAAGTTTGCAAGCTTGAGATAATTGCAAAATATTTGCGCAACATTATATTATGGTGATCGGGACCTATGGCAAGTTCTGACCATAACCAGTATGAATCCAGCCAATCAGAAGCAAGAAATGGGCAGCACAGTTGCGCTGTTCCACACCGGGTTTCATTGGTCGTTTAACTAGTAAAAAGCAAAAATTAAGTCAACCATTTCGCACAACCGTATTTTGGATCTTCAATCTACTAATGCGATAAACCATTGCTAACCCATCAAAATATCTTCATTTTTCAAACACATTTAAATACAGTAGGCTTATGATTATCCAGGTTGATTGGGAAAGAACTGATCCAAATAAAACTCTGAAAAATCAGCTGCTCTAAATAAATCAAGATGTCTACCAACATGACGTTTATTTTGTAACTCATGTCACATCTATAATTTAACTATAGCTAGACCGCATTCAAAAGAATGTGCGCAAAAAATGTGTGTGTTGTCACGTGCAAAAAATGAACACCAAAGAAGATTTTCTAGTAAGTAAGTAACCTTTTTTAAACTAAAAAATATATATTTATTTGGAACATCATATTGAGGCTTGTAATACGGGCTTGCCAGGCAACTTTCCCCCGGATTCTTCTTACCGGACAAAGCTAGGGAATGGTCTTTTAATTGTGATAGACCTATAGGCATTTTCAAATTTTTCTATGCATTTGTGCTACGAAAAATGAGACTAACTGGGCAGTTATGTTGTAGAACGGGGAGCTTACTTGGAGCGGTCGTGGGGGTGAAGCTGTTGTCGTTAGGAGTGGCCCCCTCGACTGGAGTGCACCCCAGCTCCTCGTCGATTGTCCCCCCTCCTCCGGGGTCGCTGTATCTTACTGCGGGCAGAAAACACAACGGATCATTAGTATCTGCAATTTATATTTCACTGCAAACCAATTATACCATAAGCAACCGTGTTAGGGAAGGAAAAGCTTTTTAAATTTTTATTAATTTCTCAACATGTAAATAGAATAGAGAGAGTGCAGAAAAGTTTCTACGTATTTTTTCCTACAAAGCTGGTCAACACAATAACCTCCACAGCTACGAAGATCGACTCGCCTTTTTCAAGATGCACAAACTTGAGTCTCGACGGAAAATATCCGATCTCGTTGTGCTACATAAGATTCTCAACGGAGATATAGATTCTCTCTCTCTATCTGATATAAATTTGCATGTTAAACCCCGTATAAGAAACCCGGAGTTCTTTAGAATAAGTCAGCACACTAATAATGTCAGTTACTTTTCTCCCATTACAAGGTTGTATCGCACATATAATATGTATTGTGCTGGTCCTAACATTGATGCTGATATTCTTGCAGATACCTTATCATCGTTCAAAAACTCACTCATACACAACATCCATTTTCTAAACGATGACCTGAACCTATAGATCCATTAAATTAATTATTTATTAAATACTAATCGCGCTACATTCAAACACTAAATATACAATACACATAAATGTACATGTAAAATATACTTAAATGCAACAATACATGTTACTAGAGCGTGCCGAAGACACTTGTAATTGGGAAAATAGGCATAGTCTTCACTTATAATGTTTTATTATCAGAGTATCATGTACCTATTATCCTGTTAGTGTCTCTAATAAATAAATAAATAAAAAAAAACATAGTCTCCTTTCATTTCGATGAACTTAGTACAAACTAGATTCCAACATTAAGCCATCCAAAAATATGATTTGTCTAACTCAGCAAAATAGGCCTCTGTTCCGGCAATGACTTCCTCACATGATGCGAATCGCATGGGACCAAATCTGGAGAGCAGGGTGGATGAGGTAAAAATTTGTCGTGTAAATTGATGAGTTTTGCTGCGGAAACTTTGAACGAGTGAACTGGCGTATCATCATGGTAAAAGAGCACTTTTTTCTTTACCAAATGGGGTCGTTTTCTCATCAATTCAGCATCAAATCGGCCCAATAAAATAGCCAGCAAAGACAATGCCTCACGAATCTCAAAAAACGGTGGCCACGAACTTTCCACCTGATTTTCACCTTTTCTGGAGCAAGTTTGCCGAGTGATGTTTACTGTTTTGACTGTTCATCCATTGGACTGATGGACCCGTGTTTCGTCAACAGTCAAAAAATGCCAGAGAAACTTTTTCGAACTGCGCGTGTGCATGTCCAAACAGTGTTCCATTTTTATTCTACTGTGAGCAAGCGTGGCACCCATCTCGTCGATAGCTATTACATGACCAATTTTTCTTGTAGGATATTTACACATTCAACTGTTTACAAATTCAGCGATCTCGCTGATCTTCATCCGGCGATTCCAAAAAATAAATCTAGATCACACTGACACACCACAATCTAAACAGCAAACTTTCTCATTTTTAACAGCTATCAAAAGAAAACCCCTACCTGAAATTTTGACAGCTGTCATTCAAAAGATGGCGTTAAACAATGATATACAAATTTCGTGTCAGTGGCGCCATCAGTTGTTAAACAAAGGTATTTATCATACAGCCCCCAAATAACTTAATTCATTTAAATTCGGTTAGTATGAGTTCTGATTCTATTTATTTAATGGCATTAAAACCATTTCATAGAGGCCTTTGACATTGTTAAATCTTGTCAACGTGTTTGTTATAATATTACTGAAGTTTTTCATTAATTTGATTGCTATGTTTAGAATCTTAATATAAAGGGTAACTCACCAAGTTCACAGGTAAAAGAGTTACTAATGTATGGTTTATTAAGTAGAAAGCTTCTAGATTGCTCCACTAGTAATCGGTAGTCCAGGATGTCATTGAGCCTGCCGATACATGCTTCGCAAATCATCGGCAGGATGGTATCTGTCTGGAAGCACTAGAAACAAACACATACATAATATTTGTAGTAAGTATAGATAATCTTTTATAGTTTTTGTATGGCAAAAATTAATAACAGTAATGGCTATTGCACACGCTTGTAAAAGGTATATAAATATGTAAACATATTTGGGACTAACAAAAACTTAAACTGGACAAATCACATTACAGTAGAACCTCGTTAAATCGAAATTCAAGGGACCCAAAAAGAACATTTCGAATTATGCGGAATTCCGTTAATTCAAAATTCAAGGTACAAAAAACGAGAAAAAATTCCCCAAAAATCGTAGAACTCATGAAAAAGTCATTAATTTTGTGAGAAACCTCTGTATTTTTGCATATTACAAGAAATCATTTCGAAAACGCAATGACTATGCTAATACTAAGATCGCTAAAATGTTGTTCTCACTTGCGAAAAAAATCAAAATATTTCTTTAAATTTCGAATTATGTGACCTAAAATATATTGATTTATGGCGCAAGGAGCTAAAAATTATTTTGAATTACGAATTACCAATGTTTTCGAATTATCGAATCTACAATGAAATTAACATTTTTGGACTTTTGGGTTTTATTTCGAATTTCGAATTATGGCCAATTTCGAATTGTTGAGTTTTTTCTGTACTAGCTAAATTTTTCATTTAAAAGTCTGTTTTCCAAGACACACACTTATTGTTTATACTATAGTATTGTTTATACTATATTATAACTACGGCTTAGGAAACAACAAACCCAACCGTTATGGACTAGGCTTTCAAATATACTTAGACAAAATAAAACATAATTATAACTAATGTAATTTGAAACATAATTAAAAACTATAATTAAGAATAATCAAAACTATCGCAAGTAAAAAAAACAAAAAGAAGTATGGAAGGACCAGCCTGAAAACTTAACCGTATAAATGCCATGAGCGTGTTTACGCGCCAAACCTTGCAGAGACAGGATTAAGCACGATTGTCAACGCTGTACATTTAAAATCAATCTGCTGTTTGTAGATGACAATTCCCAGTAGTTTATAGACAACGAAGCCTTATATTGTTGTACTGAAACCTGTCACTAATCTGTGGCAACAAATTTTTTTAAATCTCTGGCATTTAAAAGACGATGAGTAAAATCTTACCGATACAAAAAGACGCTGACATTTAAAGTCAATCTGCTGTTTGTAGATGACAATTCCCAGCAGTTTATAGACAACGAAGCCTTATATTGTTGTATTGAAACCTGTCACTAACCTGTGGCAATAAATTTTTTTAAATCTCTGGCATTTAAAAGACGATGAGTTAAAATCTTACCGATACAAAAAGAACTTCAACACAAACCTGGAAGAATACGCAAAGGACAGATTCAAAACATAAATACAGCACGTCAAGCAAAAAAAAAATAGAAATAAAATAAACAAATAATTTTTACGGAGTTTGGACCACATAGTACAATCCTATAAAGCGGCGTTTCATAACCTTTTTCAACCACGGACTCCTAGGATATCAAGCACAATTTTCAAAGGACCCCCCCTTAATAAAAAAAACCAGCAATAAATTTCGGACCATTTATTTTATTACTAAAATACAAAAATAATATTTTTTTATAAAAAATATGTTAATAATTAACATACAATAGGAACACCAACCTTCATATTAATTAACGGTTAATTAATGTGAAGCCTGGTTGGAACGGACAGGGTTGAGACATGTAAAAAAATGAAAACATAATCTGACAAATATGAACGGCGCGTGGCCAAACAAATCAGCCGCTACATACAGAAAATTGCATTGGAAACGAGGTGTGTATGCCACCACTGGAAATTGGGTTGCCGATCGGAGCGCGCGCAAGTCAGTGCCCAGCGGCCGTTGCCGCGACTGGAGGGGGGCCGCCCGCGCATGCTGCTTCCAACTAGCTGTAGAACAACATCTGTAGGACACTAGCCCGGACGAGGGCCCTTTGTTAAATGAATATGAGAATGTGAGGCCTGTCTTGGCCGCTGATGTTATTTCCAGCTACAAGTGTCGATACAAATATGTGTGGAATTTGTATATGTTATGAAAATGTTTTTAAAAATATGTTGATGCCTTGTGAGAAGCAGCGCTTGGCGTCCTTTTTGTATGCAATATTGTCATGTGCATTATGTTGAATCTCTGATGAAAAAATGTATTGGAATTTTATGAATTTTTGTGAATAAAATGGAAATAAATAATTTTTTATTTGGCATCTACTGGTGCGTGGACAGAGGTTAGAAGTTTGAGCCGAAGGGATTCTTCCGCGATGTACCGCCCCAAATAAAGTATGTGTGTGGCACGCGGTACCCGCGATGTTCGCCAACACTAAATGGGCATGAGTGTGGCACGCAATATCCGCCAACACGGGAGACGAGTCTCGCTGCAGAGGGCCTCATCTCTTTCTTTCCGCCGTAGAATCCGCCGACGGGCAAATAAATGTTTTTTGAATATGAGAGATTTGACAAGCTCACCTGACCGGCTATAACTTCTAACGCCTAGTACTCAAATTCCGAACCCCCGTCTGAGATGCGTATATGGGATACCCTCCACGGGGGCCCGAAGGCCTGAACCGGGCGCCATCGTGGAGATGGTCCATCATGAAATAAATGAGTACTGGAAGACCGTGAGAAAATTTTGTATTTTCTCGATTTGGAAACGGTGTATGCCTGCTTTCAGGCCCACGTCGCGGTAAGCTCGTGCGCACGGCTCGCCGTGGAGAATATTAAAAAGTCGAATTTTTAATCGACGATCAGAGCGGCTTACCGTGGACGAAATCCTACTTATGTAGTGCCATTGCATTCCTTTACTGAATGCCTGTCTGGAAAATATATTTTTATATGTGTGGAATGATATAGGCGCGCCTGAGAGTGGAATAATAAATTGGTTTTTGGCGCTTTTTTGACTGCCTATAACTCAGTAAATATTTACCTGACATACCTATTTGGAATTACGGTTAAAATGAGCGCTTGCATGCGCAATTTATATTTGTCATAGCAAAACTTGTAAAAATGCTGTTTTTGATTATTTATGAATTTTTGAAAATTTGAGCTGTTTGTGGCAAATTTAATTTTAATATTTTGGGCCTTGTATGACCCAGCCTGTCCAAACGCATTTTTTTTTATTAATCTGTATCTGCTATATGAAATCTGCCTCGCGGTGGAATTGCGCAACCGCGAATGACGTAGTTCACCGCTCAGCCGCTGGAAGCGCTGCGGCGCCTTCCCAGAATCCGGCAACCTTATTGGCTTATGTAACATGCTATGACGCAATCTTGTGCAATTTTGAATTTGGTATAAATATAACGCATTGAAAAGCGAGTACCATAGTTACGCAACCCGCGTGGTACGAATCGCTGTTTGGACAATTTTCTTGCTGCCTTTTATTTCTGACCCCTGCTCATCTTCTCTGGATCTTTGCTTTCTTGGATTTTTGTGACCACTGCCTTCTGACTTGGACTTCGCTTCAGATTTTTTCTTCGACTTTCATACGATAAAAGCACTACCTTGGCGTTTGACTTCTGGCATATCCACGGACTACGAGCTTCACAGCGAATTCTGGTGGCGATCTCTGCCTCACCAGCGAAGACAACTGAGCCGCATAAAAAAAAAGTGTTCTTGTCCAGAACACTGGTGTTGCTTTTTTGCAACTAAATTAGTTATATCCAGGTTGATGTTACTACTAAGTTGTAATCTCATATCGGATTCCACTTGTAATCTATTATTTTGTTCAGAATATTTTGAGTTTGTCCAAATCTTTCAGAACTGTACTGGATTTCATGTCACAGAGACATTATCAATCATGATTAATAATGTTCTGAAAGATTTGAACAAACTCAAAATATTCTGAATGAAAATACTGGTAAAAAAGGAATTTAATAAAAAAGGAAATAATATTTCCTGGCGTATCCTAGTGTAATGTTAGTAATTTGGATGAATTTCATTACACAGAAAAAGTATATTGCTTTAAAAAAATCCGTAAAATCAATTGCAGATTTTCTCATTAGTGACATTAACGACATCCATGGGGATTTAGGGGAATGAAAATGGCTTTGTACAGGCCGTATGGAAAGGTTGTTACAATGCATATATGAAGTGTGGCATGTAATTCAAATATATACAACTTCCAAAACTTAGCAGGCATGGTATATTCTATCATGGGTGGAAATGGCGAATGTTACATTGTGTAAAGTGATCACTTAAGCCAACCATACGATAGGTCATAAGTCCTATGTACACCCAAAAGACTTCTATACCTACTTTCCCATAAAAAAACTACAGTTTCGTCTCTGTGAGACATCTATAATATACATTAATTGTTATTTTCATTTATTTATTATTGTCAAATGGTCCAGAGAAGAGACTTCGGACCCCCAGGGGTCCACGGACCACGGGTTAAGAAACACTGCTATAAAGTATAATTCCTAAATTATTTGACAAACTAAAATTAGACAAAGGAAAACAAAAATAAAGAAATATTAATCAATACCAACCTCAAGAGAGAAACACTTGAATAAAGTTTCAGAGTAAACTTGTGATTTTCCTCCTTCCAAGTGATTCACTTCCAGCATACTCTTTAAATTTTCTCTGGAGAGACAACACTGACAAATATTCAATATATTCTTGCTGATTTTGTCAGTCAATTTTTGTTCAGTAATTTTTGATTTTCTTTTCTTTCTCATATTAGTTTTAATCAACTTCTTGGGTTCTAAATTTTCCATTCTGAAAAAAAATTACACAGCTTAGTGTTAATGAAAGTCCTGTGGTGACAACCCCACAAACACCTGTCGGCATCTAGCATCGTTGCATCTGGCATCTGATTTTTTGTAATTCGACGGGCAACCATCGTTACTAGACAAGAATTATATCTTGGTTATCAATCATCGATACAATCAGATACAAATAACTGTGCCAAAATAACCAGTTAAAATAATGGTTTAACCATCATTAATTGTTTAGGTGTTGGTGGAATAATTTGTGTGTCCAAAAATAGAGTCTAGGTACATTCTTTGCATTAAATTAAGAAATTTAATTAACATATTTAAATAAAAGTCTTGAATATTCTATGTACATGAATGTGGAATTGACTGGATTATTTTGGAACGTTTGAGACACGACCGATACTAATAAATACCCAATGAAGGAGTTGTTTATTGTGACAAGCGCGACGTAGACGTCCACCATAGAAAAGCGAATTGTGCGAGTGTGGTCAGAGTGTGACCAAGCGACAAATATACGGCCAGTAAATAAAGTACCTACCGAAGTGTGAGAAGTGTCCCATAGTAAACAAAGCGATGCAAATCAGTGAATGAGAATTTATATGAATTATTAAATTTTGTGTGAATTAAAGAAAGGTGCTCCGATTGAGTTTATGTCCAGTGAATTTGTGAATTTATTAAAATAATTAATAAATCAATATCAATAAATATATATATATAAAGAAACCCGTGTTTCCCTACCGCCAAGTTTTCTCCACAACCAGCCACAATCACCCACCGATGGTTATGGTGGTGGATAGTCCTTGGTGTCACATCGAAAATATGCGAGTTTGGTGGGGGTGGCTGTGCGTGGGTGGGAGTGGGTGATGAAAATATATATATATATATATACATATGTTGAAACGTCTCCTGAATGCACGAGTTGGGCAAGGACCGGGTTATACAATAACTGTCAAGATACAGAAATAACAATATTGCTTATTTCAGAATACCATCGAAAATCGGTAAATGCTTCATTTTAGTAGTAAACCGTTAAGATTATAAATTAAAAATTTTTAATCTTCATAATCACAATATGAAGATACTGACTTCCTCAGTTTTTGATATCCATACTCTGCACGGAGACACATCATCTTATCTCTTCAGTAAGTGCACAGAGAGTACAAAACAAATTATAATAGAAGTCAGAAACTTCAGTGTTTATAATCTAATTAGGAGTTTGTTTTGTCTGAGGTATATTAATATACTTATCAGGTCATTTGACACAGTTCAACAATAACCTAACCCTGTCCGTCCGCCTGATTGGTCTTCTGCATAGTCACTGACTGACCTAAAAGCGCTATCCAGCGTGCGTTGTGGAAAATAGATTCAGTCTTTTTTTTTATTGGCATTATATAATTATATATCACGAGTAGTTGCAAATTCTTGGTGCATTTTTTATTCAAATTTAATATGATCATGTCAAAACACTTAACCCTAGCTCACTAACCATTCATCAAAATGGCAACACATACCTTGCGCATTTAATGTTTCGGTAAGATCCCGGCCCCCGGCACCTTGCCCGTTTCTAAAACCTTCCTATTTCGCATTATAAGTGACCTGCAATTACTTGTTGCAAATGTACGCTATGGATATATTGTGTATTCGTCGTAAAGATTGCGAAAGGTTTGTAAGTGCGAAACTATTTTTCAAAGATGTTCATTTATTTAATTGTAATTATTTTTAATAATTACTATAAGAACATATTATTTTTATGTTATTATAAGACGTAATAATAGGGTAATTTAACATTTTACAGATATCTATGAAAATATATGAAATAGATTCAGAAAAATAAATTATATTTTGTAACTCAGTATGGATGGTGTGGGATAATGTTTTCATTCATAATTTTTATAATAAAAATCTTAAAAAATATGATTCCATTAAAACGCGATATGATTGTTTAGCAAGAATTATAGATAAACCATGTGATCTATGGTGTTTGTCACTGTAATTTGTTTATTTTATTTGGTCACTATTCGACTTTGCTTTGTTTTTACTGGTGATGCATGGTTTTTATATAGATTTTGCCGTGTTTGTGACCTATTTTAAATAAAATAACTATCTGAGAACACATTTAAAACAATTGAGGACAGATTTTTCATAAACGTATTTTCTTAACCAAGGTTAAAATTTTTCTATTTAAAAAAAAGTGAAATTACCCTATTACTGGTGCTTTAAAAGTCACTAAAGACTTCAATTTTAATAGAATTATAGAATTTTACAATTCCACAAAGGATTCTGTAGACCAGATGTGTTGGATCATGCGAGTACCAGCCGTAAGACCAATCGATGGCAGCTGTGCTTGTTCTATAACATCCTAAATCTGTATATAGTGAATGCATATGTCATCTACATCTCTAACGCGATCCGAAATAGAAAAAAAAACAATGAAAAGAAGGTGTTTTGCATTAAAAATGGCAGACAAACTGATGAAACCTTCGCTGCAAGAAAGCTATCAGACTGTAACTTTGAAACGAAATTTGAAGCAAATCATCGCGCAGATCTTAAAAATTGATTATCCTCAATGAGGTACTAGTCAAGACGTTCCCAAAAGTAGCAATACTTGTAGCTTTGGCCCTGCGGAATAATCCAAGACTATGGTCCCGTTGTTCATACAATGAAAATAAGTATTTCACTATATAATTTAATGTCCTGTTAATTTAATCTAACTCAAATAATCGTAACCTAATTTAAACAAACCAAACCTAATAACCTAACCTAACCTCATATATTGCCTATGAAATGTCAAAATTTGCAGTGCATTTTTCGAAACTTTAAAGTGTAATATCTTATTTAATACTTACTTTTTAAACGTAAATTATCTTACATTTTGTTATTAGCACATTCAATAATATAGTGAAATAATTATTTTCGTTGAATATGCAATGGGACCATAATCTTGGATTTAGCCGGTCCTGCAAAAAAAATTCGTATGACCGCCAACTTCTGCAAAGGCTGCAAAAAAACATTGGCAGGGAACATATTATTTCTGTGTGCAATTATTGTTCTAAGTGGGTTTTTTCTAAAACTGATTATATTATTTGCTTAAGACAGAACTAAGACTGCTAATTAAGGTCTTTGTGTGATAAAGTTGATTAAATAAATATTGATGTTTTAATCCGTCGTAAAATTTATGAATGGTTGGTAACATAGTTACTCGAAATTAAGGTTAGTGGTGCATGCAAAAGTATATACAAACCAATTTACACTATTCTATTTAAGTGTGCAAAAGCTATGCTTAATAAAACAATTAAGCAAAGATAATAAATTTTTAAAAATGCTATAGTGTACAACCTATAAAAATGCTATAGTGAACAACTATAGTAGCAACTTTAAAATAATGCTGCCCATTGCTTATGGTGACTGACAAAATACAAAAAAAAAATTAATGAGATAGCGAGGAAAGCACCGAAAATAAGAAACATGAATAAGAAGTGAACAAGGTACGTCTGTATATTTAAAACCAATTTTAAAGATTTTTTATGGGCTTTTATTCAACTCCTTGTTTGTTTGTCGTGATGGAATTTGTAATTGATTTTCCACCAACTTCCCGACTAGCTAGAGCTCTGAAACTTTCAACATTTACGTAAAGTGGGTGACTGTACATTATACCATTTTCATTTCCCGAATATTGTTACCGGTCTAATGTTTAAAAAAAATAATTATAACATAGCTTTCTAACTATACTATTGGAATCATTCACAGATTGTACTTGCGTCATATTCAGCTTTCCAATTGGAACAATGGAAAACAACGCGAAGACATTGTCTGATTTCTCCGTACAAAATCGTTGAAAATGAAGTAGTTCGAGTTTCGGGCCGTAAACATATTAAAATAATAATTTCTTACACAACTCCCAGTTTTTCCAATAAAATAAAGCCGAAATACTTACATTATTCCTTTATTATAAAATGTTCACAAATAATAATCCAATTTTCGATAAGTCAGCGAGAAAACATGTCGGTAGTTTTGTTTGGTTTTGTTTACAATAAAATTTGACGTTTGACAGTAATCTTCGTTTATGTGTTTCCATTTCGAGGTCCATCATTTCCTTACAAAAACATCGGTCACCAACAAAAACCAAAAAAATCATAGACGTATATAAAAAAATCAAATAAACACCTCAAATAAAAATGGTTTGAAGAAATATAATATAGGTACCTACCTACTATAAAGTATTATAAATAGGTACATATATTTTATGATTTTGAAAATATTTCATTAATATAACTATTTGTAATGTTTAAAGCGTTAGCTTTGTGGCAGGACATAATTATTACTATGAAATAACTGGAGGATCGTGTATTCATGTAAGCGCGATAAAAGTTGTACTTCTTTGGTGTGATTGTGATAATTGATATTTACACATTAGTTAAAAATATAGAATTATATTAATATATAATATGTACATTTTTTTGTACAGTTATGTATGTTTTATGTACAATTCAGTAGCTTGTTGGTCTTACGGTTAGGACTCTCGCCTCGTGATCTAAAGGTCGTAGTTTTGAATTTCACTCCAGACCAGCAAGTTAGTCTTATTTTTATAGCACAATCGTTTAGCTTAGTTTGAAAATAGTGAGAATATTGATGTGACACGTACCTATTCCGTGTTCGCATCTCTATTTAAAAAAAGATGGGCATTGTTGATACAATAATACGGTGTCTAGGGAGATGATTAATATAAGTAATACCACTTAACTAACTAACTAACTTACCATCACGCCGATTCCCCGTGGGGGTAGGCAGAAAGGATAGAGTGCCATACTCTTCTGTCCTGACATACAACTCTTGCCTCATCCACATTCATACATCTTTGCATGCTTCGAAGGTTGTTGAGATTTCTAACGGGACCATCTTCCAGTATCTGGTTAATCTAGTCATGCCACGTCTTCCGCGGTCGCCCTCAGTTTCTGGCGCCGTCAATACTTGCATTATATATCTTTCTTACCATTCTTTCCTCACTCATTCGCTCAACATGCCCAAACCACCTGAGCGACCCTGTTTTAATTCTATGAATTATGCTACGATCAGCTTTACATTAATTCTTTATATCTTCATTCTTTATTCTAGCATACATGGATCCATCCATCCATCCATGTAATATTACTTTGATGTAGGTAGTTAAATTACTAATATTTGTTTTCGAAGAGCACAAATGTAACTATTAGTTTGTAAGTTACAAGATAAATGACTTCTCGAATCGACGTCTCACGACGATTCGAAGACATTTATCGCCCCAGAATCACAAACATATGATGCAACGAATCAAAATATGCGTGCATTTTCAAAAAAATCCAAGTGCCTAATCACTTTCATTTCATTTTATTCATTTTCCGCCTAAAACCGAATTCAAAAGTTTCTAAACTATACAAATTTGACAGCCGTATTAAATGTTTAATGAATTAAGCCATGTATTCACTAGGGGACAAATCGCGAAACATTTCGCGCGGCATGTCGCATCAACATCTACGCTCATGTTTTGGGGACAATGACGCGGTCATTTGACGTGTACACACCGGGACTCACATATCACTTGTCGCCCGATGAAGTTGTGTTGACAGCTGCTTATCTATTTACACTTGCCGCCTGATGAGGTTAAGATGACAGCTGCGTATCTATTTATTTTAACGAGTTTATCGAAAGATATATGACGCCAGTGTTGACGGCACCAGAAAGAGAGGATGATCGCGAAAGATGTGGCGTGACCTATAAGAAGCCCCAACAATCATCGAGCTTATACGCGAAGACGTATGAATGTAGATGAGGCGAGAGTTGTGTGTCGGGACAGAGGAGTATGGCGCTCAATCCTCTGTGCCTATCGCCGCGGGGAAACGGCGTGATGGTAAGTAAAGATCATTATCACTTATAAAGATCATTAAAGCCTGGAGCTGGTAGAAAAGGAACGAAAGTAGATTGAATGCAGTGGAGATGAGATCCCTCAGACGTATGTGTAGCAAATCAATTTATGATAAAGTAAAGAATGAAGATATTAGGAATGAATGTAAAGCTGATCTTAGCATAATTAATAGAATTAAAAAAGGGTCGCTCAGATGGTTTGGGCATGTTGAGCGAATGAATGAGGAAAGAATGGTAAGAAAGATATATAATGCAAGTGTTGTTGGCGCCAGAAAGAGAGGGCGACCGCGGAAGACCAGATTATCCAGATACTGGAAGATGGTCCCGTTAGAAGCCTCAACAACCGGCGAGCTTGCATGCGAAGATGTACGAATGTGGATGAGGCGAGAGTTGTATGCCAGGACAGAAGAGTGTGGCGCTCTATCCTCTCTGCCTACCCCCACGGAAAACGGCGTGATGGTAAGTTAGTTAAGATCATTATCGCTTATCCCAACATTATTCGAGATTTATTTGGACCCAGCCTCTATTTTTTAACTGCAAAGATGGCAGCGCTGTCAAAAGTCATATGTGCGCCGTGGGCCGATTTGTCGACCGCCGCAATTGTCAACTGTCAACAACTTGACGTGACTTTTGCCTCATGCTCTGAGAATCCGGCCTCGATGCGATAACATCCTTATCGGGAACCCGCGACCACGATTCTTTAACCGGATATCTTCAGAATCCCTCCGCGGAGGGACCTCCGCCGACGCGTTGCCGTGCGCAAAGTTTGTTCGCGTTTGTTTGGCTGGCGATTTAAAGAGAGAGCTGGTGTTTCTAATCCCGCACAGACGAGTGATGCTTACTTTGTGAAGTTTTAAAGTTATTTCGCACGAAAAGTCACCTTGGAAATGTGTGAGTACACTCCGAATGGAGTTTCATAATAATTAAATGTTATGATTTTTTTAACGTGAATTTGTGCTATGTAACTATGTGTAATCGTATCTATGTTTACATGTGTTACATCGTTTTATCGTTTCTCGCATTTTTCTTATCCGATTACAGGTATCTTATTGAATTATTTTCAAATTGGAGGCGCATAACGAATTGAACATTTGTAGGTTATGAAAACTGTCTTGTTTGGGTTCTAAACCGCTGGGGTAGGCTGCTATAGAAATCACAAAATTTAAAATCGTAAAAAGAATTGTAAGGAACCTCTTTACGCATTATCAAAAACTAAATTTAAGAGAGCACAACTCTTTTTGTGTCAAAATTCTATTTAGTTTTTTTAAATTGTTTGTTTCTTTCAGTGTTATTTATTATATATCAGATTTGGAGCATCTCTCAGGTGATATGTCTGTATATGAATAGAAACGCCTATTGCATATTAGAACATGATTTATTTCAATAAATTGTGCAGTTTTTATAACATTAAATAATATTCTTCAATAAGAGCAAAATGATTTTGTGGCGGCATTACTAATATACAGTCGAACTCGGTTATAAGGAACGCGACGGGACCAACTAAATTTGCTCCTTATAGCCGGGACTCCTTATATCCGGGATTCACTTTTTTCACAAATTTTTTTGATTGTGTGATGTTATTTTCAAGAGCAGCTTAATAAACATCCTTATCTTTCCAGAGTGATGAAACTGTAGAAGACGATTGTGAAAACTTTTTACAGACTTTTTGACGCCGATAATTTCGACTTTTTCGCGAACCTGTAAACAATTTTGTTTGTTAGTGAACACGTTTAACTGATTAGGCTTTTAAACGCTAATACAGTAAACTGCATAAAATAAACTGTCACCATAAACATTTTGGAAACCCCCAATAATCGGAGTTATATGACCAGTATTCTCGACCTTCAGTAAACTATTGCTTGCCTGGGCACGTGGGATTTTCGGACACAAGTTTGTGTACATCATAAAATGAACCCTAATTAAGTACAAGCCGCTTTAAAAGCAAAGTGAAAAAGTTCATTGTTATGAGTACGTACACAGTACGTATGGTACGTATTTGTCTTTTTTTCTGTAACCCAAGCAAATATGTTTGCAAAGTTTCTAAAATTTGCTCCGTATATCCGGGAATCGCGCTCCTTATAGCCGAGACCGATTGTATGGGACTATGCGCAAATCAAAATGAATTCGCAGTTTTTCTCATTATAGCCGGGATCTCATTATAGCCGAGCTCATTATAACCGAGTTCGACTGTAGTTAATAAGAGAATACTTTTTCACCACTAATTTGTTGAAAATACCAACATGTTTCAGGGCCAGTCGTTAATAGTAGTACTATAGTAGCGACTATATTTTTAAATAATTTAGAGGCTAAATTTTTTAATAGTTCTGCTTTATTATTAAAATATGTTTTTTTCTGGAAAAATATGTTGATAATCTTTTGTGTTTGGAGTGGTAGGTACTGAAAGAAAACTTTTTTTTTTCTTAATTTCTTAAATAAACTACATAAAAGGATTCAATTTAGTGTACATTTCTTGGATTTGAATACTTCAATAGTTAATAATAAAATTTAATTTAACATATTTCATAAACATGTATGGACATAGTTGTACACAATTCATCTATTCATCCGTGTTCTCAAAAATTATCAGCTTTTTATTCTATGATTAGTAGATTGTTTAATTAATGCTCCATTATCTGTGGTTAATTTCAATATTTATTTGAAGTGCGATAAATAATGGTTTTGATATTTAATTAATAGATAATATGTTAACCCTTACTAACTTAACTACCTACCGCATATTATTGTTACACAACCCCCTGTAATACATCTGTAGGACTCCCGAGTAAAATAATTCACTAATAATAATACCCTTAAGCTACCTACTCTTAGTTAAGAGGTTACACCACCCTGGAAGCCACAATTTGAGTAGAGTTTTGATGATTTTTTCGTTTCGAGGTCGGATGGGACCGCGTGAAAGAGACTAATTATTGCCTGCCCAACGTAACTTGGCATACGGTAAGATTGGAACTTAAACCCGCCCCGCCCGCACCCGGCGGTAACCCCTCGCCCTTGTAATTCAGTACAATTTTTGTATTTGCTCGGGAGCTGTGACATCTTGATTACCAATATACAATGAATTATTATATTCAAAACATCCTAAACAGTCTGGGATGGTGCAAGAACAATTGCTCATGAAGTATTAAAGTTTTGTGAAGCTGAAAAAGCGAATAATGGACCGATATTACCGTCTGACAGTTTGACAGATAGAACGGCCGCCATTACTGCATGGTTTCTTTAGTGCTGCCCGACCAAATTTCTGTATTTAATACGACACCGGTCACCGGACATTCTGTGCATTATGTATTGTGTAATAAATTTACAACCTGGCAACTTCTATTTCGCGATAAGGGCGCCCTCCCTCGCACGCCAAGTTATAGTGGTGGCACTGTAGAGCCTTCGTATTGTACCGGTCGCGCGCCATAGTATCTATCTTACATTGTATAAAGTTATCCCAATAAAAGCCGTTAACTCCATCCACCATCCACAGTAACAAGGCAATTGTCAATTATTTATTTATTGGTGCTTCATAAAGTATATATTAAACAATTATTTTATCGGAAAATTTTTGAAAAAAAATAAAATGGCCTCGTCATAACCATTCCCATGGAGCAAGTGAGATGCAACTTTGCCCAAGCACGTTTGCCTGAGACTGAAAAGAAAGTCATGTACTATTTACTTACTTACCATCACGCGGTTTCTCCGTAGGGGTAGGCAGAGAGGATAGATCACCACACTCTTCTGTCCTGATGTACTCGCCTCATCCACATTCATACATCTTCGTACTTCATTCATACTCATTCATACATCTTCGCATGCAAGCTCGCCGGTTGTTGAGACCATCTTCCAGTATCTGGTTGATCTGGTCATGCTACATCTTCCGGGGTCACGGAGTCTTGCGTTGCAGTTAGTCGCAACATGGCATTTTGCTTCTTATACATCATCTTATCAATGTATTCAAATCCAATCCTTATACAAAAGCGATTCTAACATAGTAAATACGTTTAAAATAAGTCTGTTTTGTTTTTCGTTTACTTTTCTCTCACCACTGATAAAGTTCACATGCCCATTCCATATCAAACATGTTGATTGTGTTGCTATGACATTAAAAATTTTAAAACTGCCGCTGTACCATTCTGAGAGGCCTTTTATTGATCGATAAGCTAAAATCGATTTCATGGAAATGGGTGCGATTTATGAACTACTACATATATCGTAATGCATGCCATAAATAACACAAACATTTTTTTCTTCAAATTCATTTAGAGTCTACGACACGCTGAGTACTCTTCAAGCAGCTGGACCATCTATTCTATTACTCTGAGAGCATCAGCACTAATCTCTTTGACACTTTTGATAACTATAGCTAGACCGCATTCAAAAGAATGTGCGCAAAAAAAAAAGTGTGTTGTTACGATGCAAAAAATGAACACAAAATAAGTTTTTCTAGTAAGTAAGTAACCTTTTTTAAACTAAAAAATATATATTTATTTGGAATATCATATTGAGGCTTGCTAGGCAACTTTCCCTCGCTTTCTTCTTCCCGGGCAAAGCTAGGAAATGGTCTTTTGATTGTGGTCGACCTATATCTTATTATAATAAACATAAGTATTTTATATTAATCCTGCCCGTTAGTTCCATCTAAAATGAAGCAGTGTTAACTGACAAATTTTGAATGATTGTGGAACATTTTCTTTAACAGGTTTCCACAAAAAAAAAAACAATAATAAATAACAGCACGTCATTATTCTGTTAATTTTTATTGAATAGTGTTGTATGCCCCTTATATAATAGAGATTACATTGCAACAAATGAAGGGTTTAAAACATGAATTGGAAGGCTAAAAAATTTCAATTAATAATCCTCTGGGTATAATACACTAGTAAAATTTGTGTTGTAAATTTAGATAAAATAAAGTGAAAATTAGTGACATCTTTTGTATATAACTATAACTGTTATAAGGGAACATTAACTTTGCTGTCTTACGGCAGATGGCAGTAAATAAAATAATAATATTGTCTTGACTGCACATGCTTTTGAAATATCTTTGTGGATCTGAAAAAGTTCCTGTATAAATTGGAGGTGTCAGATTTTAATAAGTTTGAATTAATTCCAGACGCAGTGGATAATTTTAATTATATTTTTACTCTCTTTATATTAACTCGTGGCGTCTGCTTGCTTGCATGCCGTTGAAAAAAATTTGGATCGATTTTTGACCCTTTTCCCGTGATCCAATCGAGCTGAAACTTTGCAAGCAGACTCGTGGCGACGATCAAGAAGATCTATCAAATTTTCGTTAAAAAATAATTATAATTATAGTATAATTTTGGATTTTTCAAATTTTTAATGGTTTTTTCAAATTGGAATCATTATAAAAGTTTGATTATTAGCAACGGCGGCCCGTCGCGGAATATTTTCTAAATTTGAATAACTCCGTCGGTATACATAATAGGTACTTCACTACACAAAGCATGAAGTGTCATCAAAGCTCAAAACATCTGACATTTTAGAAATATATTAAATTACTCTAAGTTTAGTGTTACGTTATATGTTTTAATTCGTCTTTAATTGTTATTATATTTTACAAAGAAAGGGAGTATAATAAAAACTTTGTTTTTATGGGTTACTTTTTACTTCAGATATTTTTAGAGATTCCTGACATAGATATTTCTCTAGACATGTTTCATTTTCAGTCAATCAATTATTTAATTACATGATGGTAAACTTAATTTAAAAAGAAAGGGAGTAAAATAAAAACTTGGTTTTTATGGTTTATTTTTTTACTTCCTTCTTTTAACTCGTGGCGTCTGCTTGCTTGACGAAAAAACTTTGGATCGATTTTTAACCCTTTTCCCGTGATCCGATCGAGCTGAAACTTTGCAAGTAGTCTCGTGTCGACAATCAAGAAGATCTATCAAATTTTCGTTAAAAAAATAAAAATTATAGGATAATTTTGGATTATTCAAATTTTTAATGTTTTTTTCATACAATTGAGTAAGTTTTATGGAGATTCCGACGCATATGGTAGACACGAAACCCGAAAATGAGAAAGGGAGTATTGTAAAAACTTGGTTTTTATGGGTTACTTTTTTTATGTATTTATAAACGAATTTGAAATTAAATAAAAAAATGAACTTATCTGGAAAAGAAGTTTTGACTACATCATTTTTAAACGAAACTTGTTTAAATTAATATTTCAAACTTTATCATTATCAGCGATCGCCTGGGCTACCCAGTCCCCCGCCAATCATTTCCATGTCACTCTCACTTCTCTGATAAATTTGTTAAAATTCTGAGTACCCTCTAGGTTGTTTCTCGTCTCGTGAATACCATCCTATATTATATTTACTCTGAAGGATGTTATGAATTGATTGGAAGCATTCGAAATGTGGATACACCGGAGAATGCTTCGTATTCGGTCTTGGATAGAGGAAACTACTCGTACAGTGAAATTGAGTCAATGTTAAAAATTTATAACCTCCAAAAACATAGAGAAAACACTGACTTAATCACCATATTCAAGATATTAAACGGCCACACTGATGTGCCTTCGTTATTGAGCCAAATAAAATTCAATATCCCTTCCCGTAGACTCAGAAATAATGAACTGTTGTTCCTTCGCCATCATAGAGCCAATTATGGATTTCATGCTCCCATGTCACGGTTATGTCGTCTTATATATTCAAGACAGGATCTGGACTTCTTTGGTGTAGGTCTGTCCAGATTTAAACAATCTCTGATTAGATAGTCCAGACCTTGTCTCCATCTTGTTAGTAATTTTCATTTGTCCTTGCTTTTGTATTTAAATTGCTATAATTTTTATTCTGATCTATTATATATTGTTCATTTTATGTATTATATTTTATTGGACTATGTCCGTTAATATCAATAAACAAATAAAAAATAAATAAATACCGGGGACTGATATGGTCAACAACGCGGAGGTGGGGCTGGGGCCAGCAAAGAGCTACTGTCGAATGTTAAAGCGAAGTAGGTTTCTTGTTTGGGTCACGTACCACGCCTTATACTCGAGGGCGAGGTAGAAGGAAGACGGGAAGTTGGTAGAAAGCAAATATCCCTGTTGCGCAACAGGGTTACAGGGTTCGAGGATATATATCACGATATTTATGGCTCGATTTTTATTTTTGATACATATCCAAGAAAACTTTCTGCATATGTTAATAGATGGCGCTAGTTGTATTTAAAAAAATGCTACAGGTTGTTTTTTTAATATCTGCGGTCGTTACTAGATGACGCTAGTTGTATTTTAAAAAGTGCTACGGTTATTTTTAGTTTCATTTGTTTCATATAATCCGTTTTTTTTTCACACAAAGAAACAAACACCCATAACTCTACATTAGAAAGAGCAACTTTTATAACTTATATATAAAAATTGTACATATATACGTATAAGCTTTTTTCAGTATGTAATTCATTTATTTAATAAATAATAATTCGTATACAAAATAAAAAAATAAATTTCCTAATTATTTCGAGTTTGTATGAAGCGACGTGTGCAAAAAAGGAGAAAAAAGTTTGGATATATATCCAATTTTTGATATATATATCGGATATATATAAAAAATCCGATTATTTGATTTTTATTATAAAAATCGGATTTTTTCGAACCCTGCTGCGCAATGAATGAGACGGGTGCGGGATCTGTTTCGGGCAACGGAGGACAGAGAGGTTACCGCACAAGTGGCTGCCAACATCAGGGAGACCTGACGAGGTGCGGAAAGAAGAAAAATTATATTCTCAAAATGTATGATTTACTATGCATTTTCATGTAGATTCTTTCGCTGGATGATGACGTCGGCTGGAGTCGTTACAAACACGTGACAATCTAAAGTCAAAGGTTGTGTCAGCAGTCGTAGATTGGATGCAGTATTATCAAGTTCACACGATTAGCGTCACACAAATCCAAATGACCTGAATCACGTTATTATCAATATATAATCACCGGTTGATTGTGATTTAAGGATGTGTGCAATTGACTGAAGTGAGGGTAAAGAATTTGGGCTGATGGGCCCACCATGGTAAATTCTCCCCCGATAAAAAAATATAATCAAGATATATATTATAGTCATATATCAAGAACATCAAATGTTAAAGATCTAGGTGTTAGATTTGTAAGCAACCTAACATTTCACGATCACATAGAGACGATCAGTGGTGATGCTTTGAGAATGTTAGGATTTGTTCTGCGTACTGCCAGGGTTTTCGAGAATACCCGCGTACTCAGAACTCTTTACAACTCCTTGGTGCGGAGTAGACTCGGGAGTGGCTCGATGATCTGGGGGCCACATGAGGGCAAGTACTCTCTTATGGTGGAGAAAGTCCAAAAGAAGTTTCTGAGATATCTCTACATGAGAGAGTACGGGCATTATCCTAGGCTTTACCCAACCGAGTTTCTCCAGAGTATGCTTGGCTACAATAGTTTAGAGACTAGAAGGAATGTGTATTTGATTACACATTTTTATCGATTGTTGCGCGGTATGGTCGATAATCCTGAAATTATGCAGAGCATTGGTTTGTATGTTCCTGATAATTACACTAGACATCGTCAGCATAGATTGTTTCACATTCCAATATACAGGACCAACCTGCCGATGGTTATGCCTGTTGGAAGAGCCACAGCTATGCTGAACAAAATTGCTTTGGGTATTGATATATTCCATGTGTCTGGGGGGGTTTTCCGAAGCGGGATTCTCCTACACCTTTGACCAGATTTTATGTTATTTTTAATTTATTAAATACTTTCATTTTTGATATATACTTCCTAATATGTATGCCTTAAACATTTTGTTTGTCATGTACATATTATCGCGAAATAAATTGAATTGAATTGAATATAGATGACTCTAGTCTCATAGAGACGAAGCTATCGTTTATATGGGAAAGTAGGTATGGAAGTCTTTTAGAGTGTTCATAGGGTTTACGAGCTACCATACAGCTAGCTTAAATGATCACTTTACACAACTTAATGTTCACCAATTCCACCCACGGTAGACTCACATCTGTCGAATTTTTGGAAGTTGTGTGTATGTTTATTGTTTCATATTTTTGTATTTTTTCGTGTATTTTTACTACCGCCACCTGTGGTCGGAAATGTTGTCATTCCCATAAACCACCACAGATGTCGCTTCAGCAATTGAAGTGTGTGCCTGACAAGATAATGAAAAAGAGATGATCAATAAAAAAAAAATTAAGACATGCTTTTATACGCTTTCTTTGCATACATTCGTAATCGTCTTTTAAATTTAAACTGCTTATCCCAATTTAAATGCTAAACTTTACGGCTCAATAATATTGGAAAATTATTAATTTTAATCAAAGTAATGACAAAATCATGTTGAAAACGATTTAATATGTAGTCATACAATTATGATAAATTATAGAAATCTCACAGAGACGAAGCCATTTGTATGAGAAACGTGTATGAAAGTCTTTTTTATACGATGGCCGAGGGCTTACAACCTGTACGAGCTGGCTCAACTGATCACTCTACAATGTTCACCAATTCCATCGTAAGAACGTCCATACATTATTAAATTTTTGAAAGTTCTATATATGTTCCAAATCTGAGAATTTTTAGTTTATTTGAAGACCTATTTATTTGAATACGCCAGAGACATCTGTAGTCTTTTTTCGTGAACTAATTAACTAGTATACATAGATTGCAGCTGGTAACGATATATATAAGAATATTGTTATGTTAAGAATATATTATCTCCATCCATCCTCAGCGTTACAACCCTCGGTGGGTCCTAGCTGCCTCCAAGAAAGTCCTCCACGCTGCTCTGTCGCTGGCTGCCATTTTCCAGTTTTGCTGCCCCAGGGCCCGGCAGTCCGCAACGACGCCATCTTACCACTGCAGTTTCGGTCTTTCGGCACTTCTTCTACCCATTGGGTCATTAAACACCACCCTTTTTGGGGGCTCCAGATCGCCCATACGGTGTAGATATTCCAGCCAGCGCAGTCCGTTAATCTTAATGAACTTGAATGCGCTGACGTCCTGGTAAAGGTTATAGAGCACGGTGTTGTATCTTTTACCATGTTTGACCGTCATTAATAGGTCCGCAAGATTTTTCTTTAAATGTGGTCTAGTCTTTTTTCGTCACGCTTAGTTAATGTCCGGGTCTCCGAGGCGTACTTTAGACTGGTCTAATTAATGTCTTGTAGAGCGTGGCTTTGGCTTTTCTGGACAGTAGGCGTGATCTCAATTGTCCAATGAGACTAAAGTGACTCCGGTTTGCTGCAAAGATTTTTTCCCAATCTCCACACTAGTGTCTTTGTCGTTAGTAACAATGGAAACAAGGTATGTGAATTATTCCACTGTTTCAAATGTGTAGTTACTGAAAATATTATTATACTGCTTGCCCAACGTAACTTGGCGTGCGGCGAATTTGGAACTAAAACCCGCCCCGCCCACACCCGGCGGTAACTCCTCGCCCTGTCATTTAGTTCAATTTTGTATTTGGTCGGGAGCTGCGACATCTTGATCACCAATATACACTGAATTATTATGTCCAAAACATCCTAAACAGTCCGAGAACAATTGCCAATGAAGTATTAAAGTTTTGCGAAACTGAAAAAGCGAGTAATGGACCGATATTACCGTCTGACAGTTTGACAGATAGAACGGCCGCCATTACTGCATGGTTTCTATAGTGCTGCCCGACCAAATTTCTGTATTTCATACGACACTGGTCAGCGGACATTCTGTACATTATGTATTGTGTAATAAATTTACACCCTGACACTTCTGTTACGCGACAGGGACGCCCTCCCTCGCACGCCAAGTTATAGTGGTACGTCTATGGTCGTCCACTTTGGGTAAATGTTGAGAGTTTCAGAGCTCTAGCTAGTCGGGAAGTTGGTGAAATATCAGTACCAGATTCCACCACGGACAACAGACAGAGAGAGTTAAGTAAAAGCATGAAAAAAATGGCATTCCAGGACGTAGGAGATGTTCTATTTTTTCTGCCCACGCCTGCGCGGTTGCTGCGCGATTTGTTATCTTGCGATGAACATGTTATCAAATCTCGAATGACATCATTATTACTGCATAATATGCAGTTTTTATCAATTTGATTGTTACAGGGAAGATATGATTGCGTCGCAATTTCCAATAAAAGCTTTGTAATGAATGTTTCCATATCTTTGTTATCATGTTTAACAGTCGTAAACTGTGTGCATTATTGAGCACATAAGAGTGGTGTCATTAAGAAGGCAGCGTATATACGACAGGGCATTAAATGTCAAAATAATAAATAATATGGCTAACGCACATTTTTGATTACGATTTTTCAAAACACACTTAAGTATAATACAGGGTGTAGCAGAGCTAGTCCACTATAATAATTTACTGGTGGATACCTGCCTTGATTATGAGTCGAAAATGTTGAAGCAACCATGAATTAATATCAATAGTTATGGGGTTATGCAATATCAAAGATTTTTTCAATATTTTTGATTTATTTTAATCAAAACCCTGCAAAACTTCCAATTTGAAGGTTTTTATTATTTTATTTGGCTTGTATTGAAAATTTTCATATTACTTATATATAAGTTACTGTAGTGATAGTCCAACGTTTTGCAAAAAATAAGTCAGAAATATTTTAAAAAATTCAAACTTTGATGTCGCATATCTCCTTAACTATTGATATTAGGCCATGGTTGCTTGAACATTTTCGACTCATACTAAGTATTGTGGACTAGCTCAGTTACAATACTGTGAATTATATTTCTCTTTTTCAAATTTTGCTTGGTTGCATTCTAGGACCCTGGGCTCGTAACCATCTCCACCGCCGCCAGCTATGGCTAGTTTAAAATATTTTCAGTTGCAATGTTAATTCTTAAAAATAAATTTTATGTATGTTTAGAGTATTTATGTATCTACACAGAAGCATAGAAATAATATTTGTGGGAGCTAACTAGCATTTATCAATATTTTTTGTAAAATCTAAATTGCAAAAAATTGTACCAAAATACAGTTAAAAATCGTACTCAAAATACCGTCACGTATCGTGGGAGGCAAATCAAGCATGTGAAATTAATTCAAGTTTTATTAATCACCAAAGTCACTAAACACGAACTTAATTGTAGCACTATTCTTTGATTCGCAATATATGCACTAATCACTCGTCCGCGGAACGCTTTACACTCGTCTTAGAATATTCGCACGTCTGGGATCGCACTAATTTCCGAACTCTCTTAATTAATGGCGCTGGTATCGCTAGCCACACTGAATCGCCGCTGGTCGCTTTCGCTTTATCTGTGCCAAAACAGTCGCTGCCGCGTGTCCGGCGCAGTCTTTCGCAATCTCGTTTTTCGAGAAGTTTCCGATGTATTCCCGTGAACTCCAGACACTGCCAGTACTTTCCAACTAACTTATAAAGGTCCAGAGTGCTTTAAACTCATAAAAAAAATCATCCATTACGTGTGATTCTTTCCGTTTCTACAGTATCGTGACAATACTTTACAGATAGGTTCACAGACTTACCGCCGCACGGAACAACTCAGTTACACTTACACCGGTCCCTCAAGTTTTCTTCTTCTTTTATCACTTATTTTCCCTTGTATGATGAGCTGGTTTAGACTATATGGTGGTCCTCTCGTAATATGTTCGAGACACTCCAGCTTTCTTGTCTTCATAATCCGCAGCCCTTCTCGGTCTATTTCCATACCTCGGAGGACTTTAAATTCGTCACAATGGCGAAAATATATAAAGCATTCTAAGTGCAGGCTTAGGTTTATTTTTGATTTATTAAATTTTTAAAAATTCTTAACATCGCAAATAACATGTGACTTCATAAAAATTAATATAATCAGTTAGGTTAATGCATTACTTGTTAATTAATATAATGGCTGGAATCCTAGTGCCATCTCGCACGTTCTACTGAAAGTTTTTTGAGAAGTAATTAAAAAGATGATCGTTTCCAACGGAAAAAAATAGATGTCTCACGTAGATGAATTAATCTGAAGACTTGTTTGGGTTACTGCAGCTTAAAGCCTCGGTAAAACTTTGTATCTGCCAGGAAATGTTCCGGGTTCGAGTCTCGGTGATGATTGAATTCAATTTGTTAAATTTTCATAAAAATATCTCTTGCAAAAGTGTTAAAAGGACACTTGCAATGCCGAATGTGGTTTTGACTCAGATTTTCTTTGAAAGACCGTTTGTGCTGTTTTGGTTAGATATATCTTTTCAGTCTGAATTTGATAACAATTTTCATGAAGTTGAGAACAAATATTGGAACCCAATCGTTAACTTCTAAGAATGTTTGAAGTTTTATAAGAAAATCATGTCTGATAAGCGGTTTATCATATTTTTTAGCTCTAGGAATCGATTTCTTCCAAGGCATTTTTATTAAAGAGTCACACCTGACGCCACCTTGAGACATGAAACCTGTACACCTAAAATCTGATAGAGGTTCACACTAATTTAACTAACACTCTGTTATAATGTCTCTCCGCAAAGTTAATGCTTTAATTATTAAAAATATGAATAATAAAATGATATTCATTCACAAAATATTATAACACAGAGTTACAAAGGCATTATACAAGAAACGCAAACAAAGCAAGTATCCCAAATAGAAAAAAGACCAACACACAAAACTGTATTTATTACAAGGGAATAAAGGAGTATAATAGCCTGCCAGAAGGTGTGAGGAGGCTGAGCAGGGTCGACATGTTCAAGCAAGAATATAAACGGCAGATAATCATGGAAAATATATGAAGAAAAATGTTATTCAATATATATTAGGTCCTTACATATGAAATTGGCGTTTAGTATGGGAGGAACATAAAGCCGATTTTTTTTTATTATAATATATTTATTTAATCAAAGTATGTACCATTGCTATCTATGCACTTTTGCCATCTCATAGGTAGTTCATCGATCCCTTTACTAAAAAAAACATTCGGACGGGAATCAATAAAATCTTTGAAGGCGGTTTGGACTGCCCCATCGGAGTTGAATTTTTTCCTTTGCAAGAAGTTATCCAAATTTCGAAAAAAATGGTAATCTGTTGGGGCAAGGTCCGGAGAGTACGGTGGATGTCTTAGACATTCCAATTGAAGCTCCTCTAATTTGGTAGCCGTCTGTTGTGCAGTGTGTGGTCTAGCGTTATCATGAAGCAGCAGTGGCCTAGAGCGATTAACCAGCCTCGGTTGTTTAGCAGCTAGCTTTTCCATCATGGTTTGCAGTTGCTGACAATAGACATCTGCCGTAATCGTCTGGCCAGATTTAAGAAAGCTGTAGTGAACGACACCAGCACTAGTCCACCAAACGCTCACAAGTAACTTTTTTGGAGTCAATTTTTGCTTGGGGCATGGTTTGGCTGGTTCGGCAGGGTTCAGCCATTGCGATGAGCGCTTCCGATTATCGTACAGGATCCACTTTTCATCACAGGTAATGATTCGATTTAAAATCCCTTCATTATTGTGCCGGTTGAGTAATGCAACGCAGCAGTCAACGCGCGTTTGTTGATTTGCTTCACTCAATTCGTGAGGTACCCACCTTTCAAGCTTTTTCACCTTGCCAATTTGCTTCAAGTGGATTAAAACAGTTTTATCACTAACACCGCAGCCTGCAGCTAACTCGGATGTGGTTTGCGATGGATCCGCTTCCACAATAGCCTTCAATTCTTCATTATCAACTTTGGTCTCCGGCCGTCCACGGGGCTTGTTCTGCAGGTCGAAATTTCCAGAACGAAAACGTTGGAACCAAAAACGCACTGTGTTTTCTTTTGCGGCACCGTCGCCATACACATCATTAATCCTTCGAGCCGTTTCTGCAGCACTGGTGCCACGGTGGAACTCGTATTCGTAAATAACGCGATATTTCAAGTTTTTCATTTTGTAAACTGAGTGACGCAAAGAAAAAAACAATTGAGGAAAAAACAAATGAATTATAATTTTCAAAACACAAATACATGAGTAAATAGCTGTATAAATTTGGATTTGGAATTCCTAACCAAAGAGAAGATATTTGAGATCAAATTTGCCAGTACGGCAAAACGCCAATTTCATATGTAAGGACCTAATATATATGGTTTATAATATTAGGTAATGATAAACAATTATGCATCATTAACTAAATAAAGATATTTAAATAAAAAAATATATATTAATGTCAAAGAATATTCTGATATTTTCACGAGTTGGTAGAAGTTGGAAAGAGTGGCACATAATGAAGGATATAACACTACTCTACACCTTTTACAGCGAATTGGAAATTGCTGGTAGGGTCTGGGATGGTTTCTGGAAACATCGCGAGCGATGAATACGATCGGTCATTTGCATTTTTTTTTCTCAATATTTCTGATCTATCATTCTCAATAACTTGAATCGAATGTTAAAAATTCATTCCCTTTGACATGAGTCAAATAAAATTATGATAACCGCGCAGAAGTTTAGAATTTTTTTTTTTTTTGCAATGTTTAAATTATTTTATCTGGTATTAACTACACAAAATTGTGGATTAGGTACGTAAGTAACTCTTCGAATTTGTCGTAAATTTTCCATAAGCATAATATTACTCCATACTCTACGTATAATACCTCAACAACAATTTTTATAATAATATTTATAATACCTTAACAAGGCTGATTGATTGCGAGTTTGCGATCATGTGATCATAAAACATAGAGAAACACGTGTCGATGACGTAATCTATGATTATAAATAAACACTCAATTGAAGACCCCATGGCAAAAAGTTGTTAACTAACATTTTTGTCAAAAGTGAGTTTTAAATGCCGTCTAAACTAAATATTGTACGCTCTTTCCTTTATAAATAAGTCCAGAACTTAAAAATAATTAGAACATATTCAAATCATAGTAATGAACATGTTAACTACACTTTTTCATAAAAATCAAATCAGTTACTATCGGTAAGAACATGTTATCTTCAATAATAACATGTTCATGCCATCATTCTGAAATTAACACGCCCTTTAATTTGATTGGAATATTTATGGTTAATATAAATTTTACTCTTTCAGTACTGTCATATATTTGTTTTTATTTGAATACTATTATAATATGTACTTATATATTATTTTTCAATAAATTTAAATGGTAAATACCATGTTTTGTATCATTAATTAACATGTCAGGTATTTTGTAATTTTGGATAATGGACGGTAAAAACGGATAGCATTTGAAGGGTTGTTTGATGTTCGTGTTTTACCAATTTTAAAAAGGTGTTATTCTATTAAAAATGAGTTCCAGAGGCGAAAAAAGGGTTGTTAACTACATTTTTAGGGAAAATTAGTATATTTTTATTTTTGCGCAACAATGCGTTTTTTTTAGTTTGTAAATACTGTTTTGATATTTTAGTGACATAAATGAATAAAAATTAATCTTGAATTAGCAATAAAACACATTTTTCAAAGGCGAAATGCAAATGTGTAATTATCTCAAAATGACTTGAATGTTAGTTAACAACTTCTTGCCATGGGGTTTTCAACTGTTTCGCTTTATTTATTGCATATTTGTATTTTTCAAACATGTCGTCCAGCGAGTTTTCATTTTTTCTCAAGTTTTGCTTATAAGAGTGTAATAACGCGCCATAGTTGGCGGCCTTCGTAGCCCAATGGGCACGCCACTGGCTTCTCGCACCGTAGGGTCGAGGTTCGATTCCCGGCGGTTCCAGTTTATGTGATTTTTTTAACGTTGCGTGTTTTTGCGATGGGTTTCACCGCAGTAGTAGCGATAACCCCTCAAAAATGACCTCTCAATCAATTTGTAGACCAGAATGTACCGAACACGGCGCAGTTTATTTAAAAAGCCAAGAATAACCCGAAGCTGAGTAATTTAGAAAATTGTCGTGCTTGAAAATGCGAAAAACGGCGCGCGGAGTAAAACGAAAATGCCCATTTTTGAACTGGATGCAATAGAAGTTTGAACTAAAAAAACATAAAGAAATGTACTGACAAAATATGATGAATCTTTTTCTTTTAGTAGATCTGTCGATCTGTGCTACAGTAAGCTACGCCTCCTGGGATGACGAGGTCCAACTATAGACGTACCCCTATAACTTGGCGTGCGAGGGAGGGCGTCCCTATCGCGTAAACGAAGTAATCAGGGTGTAAATTTATTACTCAGTACGTAATGTACAGAATGTCCGGTGACCGGTGTCGTATTAAATACAGAAATTTGGTCGGGCAACACTAAAGAAACCATGCGGTAATGGCGGCCGTTCTATCTGTTAAACTGTCAGACGGTAATATCGGTCCATTATTCGCTTTTTCAGCTTCGTAAAACTTTAATACTTCATCGGCAATTGTTCTTGCACCATCCCGGACTGTTTAGGATGTTTTGGATATAATAATTCAGTGTATATTGGTAATCAAGATGTCACAGCTCCCGAGCAAATACAAAATCGTACTGAATGACAGGGCGAGGGGTTAGCGCCGGGTGCGGGCGGAGCGGGTTTTAGTTCAAAATTCGCCGCACGCCAAGTTACGTTGGGCAAGCAATATCCCTCCATCTTTTCGGTGGTCTTCCCGGTAGGCGTCGTCCAGGGGGGATTCCATTCGCCGCTGTATGCAGGAGTCTGTCACTGTCCATCCTGGCTACGTGATCCCGCCAGAATCTCCTTCTGGGTCTACTCCATCGTGCTATGTCCTCTGTTTTGCAAGTTTTCCTTTTGTCTTCATTTCGGACACGGTCACGTAGAGTTTTTCCAGCAATGGATCTCAGCACCTTCAATTCAGCTGTTCTGAGGAGTCCTCTGGTGCGGACAGTGTCAGCCCGCGTCTCCACAGCGTATGTCATATTGCTTGACCACAATAACTTGGCGCGCGGCGACTTTGGAACTAAAACCCGCCCCGCCCGCACCCGGCGGTAACCCCTCGCCCTGTCACTCAGTACAATTTTGTATTTGCTCGGGAGCTGCGACATCTTGATTACCAATATACACTGAATTATTATGTCCAAAACATCCTAAACAGGCCGGGATGGTGCAAGAACATGCGCCAATGAAGTATTAAAGTTTTGCGAAGCTGAAAAAGCAAATAATATTACCGTCTGACAGTTTGACAGATAGAACGGCCGCCATTACGGCTTGGTTTCTGTAGTGCTGCCCGACCAAATTTCTGTTAAAGGCTGCGACGCCGGTCACCGGACATTCTGTACATTATGTATTGTGTAATAAATTTATACCCTGGCAACTTCTGTTACGCGACAGGGACGCCCCCCCTCGCACGCCAATTTATAGTGGTCGCATTTTAATAGGTCGCACGCACGTCTTGTATATTTTGACCTTACTTTCAATATGCATATTTTTGTTTTTCCAGACCAAATTCTGACAGACACCCTGATACGGTGGTTGCTCTGTTAGCTCGCTCTCGGACTTCGGTGTACAGATCGCTATGGCTACAGATTTCTACACCTAAATATCTGAAGCTCGTGACTTGTTCCACAGGCTCATCATCAGTACTCAGCTTACACCTTGTTGGTTGTTTTGATATGACCAAACTTTCAGTTTTGCCGATTGCTATTGACATATTAAGTCCTAGTGATTAGGGAATGCAATCCCGATCCCGCGAGATCTCGAGGCATTTTACGAGATCAATCCCGAACCGAAAAATCGGATGAAATTATCGGGATTGATCAGCATTTTTTATGTTTTGTATGTTTAATTGTATATGTCTGTAGAGCTTTTAGAAAGTACTTAAAACTTTTGTTCACGTCACATTCAAATAATGAAAATAGCTTCGAATAATATTTGCTGTATTTTATCAACTTAACACAGTAATAAAAACTACTACTACTTAGTAGTTTTGACTGATTGATGCTTGGAAAAACGCCTACAAAAACTTTAATGCAATGATTAATAATGAACATTTTATTAAAATTGCTGATATAAAAATGCAAGGCATTGTCGTTAATTGATTTTCTGCTCTATAAACAAAAAAAAAAACAAAAGTACTCGGGATCCCGATCCGTAGGGATCCCGCGGGATTGGAAATTCTAATGTCGAGGGATCCCGAAAAACAATACCGACTCGGGACTGCATTCCCTACTTGTGATGCACTTAGAATGAACTGACCAATAGTGTTGCTAGAGCAGGCCGAAGACACTTGTAATTGGGATAGTGGGCCGAGTTTAAAATAATAATTGATTGCTTCTTAAATGTAATTTGTCTCCGTTATTCTGTAAGTAAGAAAAAATAAATAGTAGATTTGTATCAATCAAACTGATAACCTTCAAATTTTTTTATTGAATTGAAAATCTTTTATCTCAGACATCAGCGATTAACGACTCAATTAACCACAGACGGTATCTTTTCAATTATAAATAATTACTGACGCTTTACGCCAGGGGTCGTCACCTTGGATCGAGAATGTTTTATACGCAAATTAATAGACTTAAGCCATGTATTCACTAGGGGACAAATTATCTCTCAACATCACGCGCGGCATAGAGTCTACGTGACGTTGCAACGTCGCGCACTGTTCAGCGACGTCGCGCACAACATAGCGGGGCATTTCTACGTGCCGCGGAAACGTTGCCATGCGCACGGTACGCGAGCGAGCTCACGGGGACATCGGGCTGCGCGTCAGTATCACGTGGTATGTTTACAAGTGAATGCGCATGCGCTGTATCTGTCAACCGACAATCATCGCTGTACAATTATGGGACACTTCAAACCGTGAATATAAAAATAAAATGATGTGAGGGCCAACAGCGTTCCTTAATATTGTCTTGCTTGGCTATGAAAGGACCGATTATTTGTAATAAATTGTCAAAATCAGTTGTTGTCATTCGAGTGAAATTGACAAAACATCCGCTAGACATTCGAAGATCGCATAGAATATCCATCCTTCTTTCTCTTTGCAGTAAATAATTTCGCACCTACCACCTTTTTCTCCTCTTACGTTTCGATAAACTCGTTAAAATAAATAGATACGCGGCTGTCATCCTAACCTCATCGGGCGGCTAGGGTAAATAGATACGCAGTTGTCAACATAACCTCATCGGGCGACATTTCCGCATTTTCCGCGACAAGTGATATGCGAGTCCCGGTGTGTACACGTCAAATGACCGCGTCATTGTCCCCGAAACATGATCGTAGATGTTGATGCGACATGCCGCGCGGAATGTTTCGCGATTTGTCCCCTAGTGAATACATGGCTTTAAATGCCATTTGCTGAATGGTTCAACCTGAAACTAATTGTAAAGGTCATACACATGCTCATTAGTGGCATTTAGTGAGCATGCGCAGTATTGAGCTTCTCGAGCTATTGCTATTTAGTAACATGTGTGTACGCACATTGCTAGTAATGACCATGCCGCCATGACCAAGCTCGCTCGAAAAGCATGCTCATTTGATTTGGGGGTATCTTTTGAACATGTGTGAACAGGCTTGCTTATGAGCATGCGAATGAAATTCGCGACTAGTATCGATTATTAATGCGATCTTCTCAGTCCGCGACAGATGAAACAATATGGCGCGTTGGGGAGATGACAGAACATTACTTTTCGTGACTTATTATAGGAATCACGAATGTCTGTGGAATACTCCGTCACCGCTATGTAAAAATAATATAGCAAGAAATAATGTTTATGAAACTTTATTTAATGTCATAAATGATTTAAATCTTACAATAAAAATTATAAAAACTAAAATCAAAAATGTGCGATTGGAAAATTGTTCGATTTATTGGTTCATTCAATTTCCTGTTTCAGTTTTGCAAAGTTTACATTTTGAACATGAGCGCCTCTATTCTTTGACAAGAGCATGCCAGTAATAAGCATGTGTGTTTGATTGTTAGCTTCGAGCATGCTCAAAGCTGACACCGCCACAAATTGCAGGAAAGCGAGAGGAAAGATGTTACACATATATTGGTGATAAAGGTCGCTAGCAACGACATAAAACAAAAAGTCACCTCTATAGACAAGAAAAAAATCTTGTGAAAAAGGCTTGTCTACAGTACTGTATATGTATATGTATATGTAAGGTTTTTAACACTTTGACTGCTGAAGGATTTTCTTAGACATCATCTTCGGTGCTGAAAATTTAGCCAATATTTAAAATTCTTAAGAGAATGATTTTAGGGATAATTCATTGTCATTTACCCCCATAAATCCATTAGTTCTCTCCGGGCGGTCAGCACCGCCATAAACACACCGCTGTTTTTTCAATGACAAATTTCATGTAGTGCGTTTACACTCACCCAAAAATATATCTGGTCAATATTTTTCACCACAATAATTATTTTTCAAAAATTACTATTATTGCATATCTTATCTTATTCAGATATTTTACAATTCTCTGTAGTTACACGTCTAAATTTCGTCTGTTGGGTTATTTTTTTCGTATATATTTTTCATATTTATATTTGATCGACATGATATAATGTTTATCAAAGGCGTAGGATTTTAAGATTAGTGATAAAAAACAAAAAATTATAGAAAATATAATACATCATTTTGACATTTCAAACTAAAGCAGTTCATATTTCAAAATGTATGAAAACGTAGTTGTAAACTGTAAATGTAAATGGTACACAAAACAATAAAAAGAAAAAATCTGGTTGGCCAGGCATTCAAGGCGAAAATAAAATGTATCTTTACATTTACAATGCACATTTTTTTTTTCAAAATAATTTGTTTCGTTTTCTTTTTATTCGGTTAGTATCTTTAGTATAAAATCTAAGAAAGTACAGGTTTATTAATTGCCAACGTCAGCTTGTTTGAATTATTCCTGCCTATTAATTATTATAGCTTCTACTCTAGATCGCTTTTGTGAGAACGGTTGATGCATTTTTTAATATGTATGAAAATATTAATATCGGTAACAATTTTTATGAAAAAGTCTTTGGGTTAGTTATATTTTTTATACACCACGAAAAAATGTCTTTGCTCTTAGAAGACTCTTACATACGAATAGAAAAAAAAGCACTTAAAATTGAATGAATGAAAAGTGTTTTTTCCGTAAAAATTGGAAAATATAATATTTACACATAAGTATAATAATAACAAACAAAAAATTAAAAAAACAACACGCAATTCTTCCTGTGTGAACTAACTTTATGTTCACAAACGGAAGGAACGCAAAAAAACGGAAAGAAAATAACCCAACTATACGACGTATTGTCTAGCACCAACCCTCAGGTATAGAACGCCGATAGGCGTTTTCAGCACACAGCGAATGTTTTTGAGAACGCCTATAGGCGTTTTCAGCACTGGACGTGTATGCCTTCTTAGGTGTCGTACTGGATGGGGGCTTGTAATAAAGAACTCCGCGTCCTTAGACTACGCGTTTATTACTCAGTTCAGCGGTAGCAACACCTGTTCTACATGAGGCCACAAACCCTGCCCGCTAGGGATGGGTAAAAAATATCGATATATCATTGAAAAATATCGATATTTATCGTCGATATATTTTTCGCGATATATCAAATATCGATAATTTTTTGGGATAATCGATATTTTTTTCTTGGCGACCTTTTTAGTTTTGGTCATTTTTCTGGTGACCTTTTTTTGGTTACCTTTCTCATTTTTTTCTTGGATCGATATATTTTTTTCGATGTATCGATAATATTTTTTCCTACAAATCGAAATTTTTTCCCGATATATATATTTTTATATTAGTTATATTAAGTTATTTTATATTAGGTTAGATATATTTTTTCAGATATATCGATATATTTTTTTTGGTTATCTATATTTTTTCGATATTGGTCGCCAAAAGCTTATTCCCCTTACATTTTTGAAAAATTATATCGATATATCGATATATTTTTCGCAATGTATATCGATTATTTTCGATACTTTTTAAAAATATCGATTCGATGTATATCGATATATTTTTCGCAATGTATATCGATTATTTTCGATACTTTTTAAAAATATCGATTCGATATATATCGATATTTTTGTTTCATTTACCCATCCCTACCGCTCGGCCGCGGGCGGCCTCTCCCGATGCGCGTCCCATTAACTCTCGCGCTCATACCGTGCGTCGACGACGCACAAAAACCAATCTTACAATTAGCAAGTCTGTGAATTCTGTAGAGTGGCGAATTATATTCCTCATCGACAGTATTACTGATAACAGTAATGTGGGTACCCCTGTTGAGAGAAACGAACGAATCCGGGAGTCGTAATGTTCTTATCAAAGAAAAAATGAAGTTGTATCGACTATCATATGTATTATTATGTATTACTTGCTATCTTCTGATTGGCGCATTAATCGAAAATAGATAAATGAAACAAAAAAGCAATATTTTTTCTTTATATAGACCGTTACATAATGAATGGCAGATCTAATGAATCTCGTACATATTAAAACGTCATCATTATCTGCGTGAATCATATGTATGTTTATAATGATTATTCTACGAAAATTTGTGTTATTGTGGGCGATTTACAAGTGCCTTTATCGGTACATATTATGATCATAAAAATACATCATGTGACATGGCTAGTCCACAATACTTAACTGGTAAATTCCTACCTAAATTATATTTATCATCATCGTCGTCATCCCCTGTCCTGGTAGGGTCGGGGGCCCAAAGACTCGACAAGGTGTTTGTTTCCACGTTGCCCTGTCTTGCGCTGCTTCTGCACGAGTCACTTTTCTGTTGCTTCTCCCAGCTTAATATGGGGTTCCGGGGTTGCCAGGAGGATTCTTCTTGGTATTTATGTTAGTTGGTGTTGCTTTATGTGAAATTTTAGTGGCATTTTAAGTTTTTACACGCGTTGCCCCTCTCCAAAAGACGGTTAGAAAATTCTGAAAAATTATTACTAGCGAGTCCATATTATTCTTGTTAACTGGTGTCAGCTATTGTGGGACTTGCTCGCTGGCCGGCGGTAAAGAAATCTCCCGGACAAAAGTCGCGGCGCTCTGGAGCAGACGCCAGACGTGACGCCTGTGGCGAGAGAGACTTCGAAGATGGCGCCAATAGTCTAGAAACATAGAGACTGGTGCGGTGAAGAGACTGCCTTCAGAAACCCCCACATCATGATATCAAAAGAGTGGCAGAAAAAAACCCTCGCGTAGAATATTGCAACTTAAGACTTACTTTTCATAAGGCTACGAAACATTCTAAGCATAGACAATTTAAAAAAGGTATACTACGCAACTGTCCATTCACTACTCCAATATGGAATAATAGGGTGGGGTGGAACTTATAACGATGTAATAGATCGAATTATAAAGTAATTCAGAGAACAATTATTAAAGTCATACTTAAAAAAAATCAACATTCCCCACACAAACACTACTCGAAATGTTTCCAGTCCCAAAGGTGGAATCTATATACAAAAGAGTATCAACTATGCAACTTATCAAAGAAAACGATCCGGCAAATTTCGAAAAAACAACACCAGGATTAAGAGACAATTTTAAAATCCCAAAATGCAGTATAAAAAAATATCAACAAGGTTTCATATACTCAGGCATGAAATTTTTTAACAACCTCCCTATCGAAATGAACAAGATAAAGGATACAGAACAATTGAAGAGTAAATTGAAAGAACATCTGTATGAACTGAACTAGACACCATTACCTTCTACTACTTCATCCTAGATATATAATATAATATAAAACAATATAATGTAAGTAATTAAATGTAAATTTATAGTTCCTTGTCCGAGCACAATTGTCCGAGCAATGCTCTTAAATGGAGAGGAACTATGAATAACACAATTGTGTAATAAATATTATATTGTACAATAAAACCATGCAGAAAAAAAAACGTAAATAAAAAATGGGATCCTTCGGTTGAAATCAAATGCCGCATAGAGCAAGCTCGTGCAACCTTTATCCGCATGAAAAAGATGTTCTGCATCTCAACCTAGGATTACGAATTCGAATGGTCAGATGCTACGTGCTTTCAGTATTGTTCTATGGAATAGAAGCATGGACCCTTACCGAAGAACTGATGAGGCGATTTGAGGCATCCAGATGTGGATCTGCAGAGGAATACTCAAAATAAGCTGGATGGACAGAGTTACGAATGAAGATGTTATGGCTCGGATGAATAAAGGAGAATAAGTTATTAAAAAATCCGAAAACTTCAATATCTAGGACATGCGATTTGATATCCAGAGATGCGAGATGTTGCATCTCATAATGCAGGGAAAGATTGCCGCAAGTCGGGGCCCTGGAAGAAGGAGGGCTTCGTGGCTGAACACCTGAGACAGTGGTTTGGCCAGTCTACTGTGGAGCTGTTCCGGACCGCAGTAAACTCCATAGCCATTGGCTCCGTTGGCTATCATGTCCGCGTAGCCAACATGATAGCCAACGTCCGTAGAACGGACAGGGCACGAGAAGAAGAAGAATAGAATATTAAGTAGGTTTTCTGCAGGTGATTTTGTTAGCGGCGTCCAGACGGTATCATTTTGTTTTGTAGATGATAGAAACTTAATGGAACGGACAGGGTTGAGCCATGTAAAAAATGAGAACATAACATGACCACTATGAGCGGCGCGTGTCCAAAATAAATCAGCCGCTACATACAGAAAATTGCATTGGAGACGAGGTGTGAATGCCGCTACTGAAAATCGGGTTGCCGCTCGGAGCGCGCGCAAGTCAGTGCCCAGCGGCTGTTGCCGCAACTGGAGGGGGGCCGCGCGCGCATACTGCTTCCAACTAGCTGTAGAACAACATCGCCCGGACACTAGCCCGGAGATTGGCCCTTTGTTGAATGAATATGAAAAATGCAGCCTGTTTGGCTGCCGATGTTATTTCCAGCTACAAGTGTCGATACAAATATGTGTGGAATTTGTATATGTTATGAAAATATTTTAAAATATGTTGATGTCTTGTAGGAAGCAGCGCTTGGCGCCCTTTTTGTATGCAATATTGTCATGTGCATTATGTTGAATCTCTGATGAGAAAAATGTATTGGAATTTTATGAATTTTTATGAATAAAATGGAAATAAATAATTTTTTATTTGGCACCTATTGGTGCGTGGACAAAGGTTAGAAGTTTGAGCCGAAGGGATTCTTCCGCGATGTAACGCCCCAAAGTAAAGTATGTGTGTGGCACGCGGTACCCGCGATGTTCGCCAACACTAAATGGGCATGAGTGTGGCACGCAATATTCGCCAACACGGGAGACGAGTCTCGCTGCAGAGGGTCTCGTCTCTTTCTTTCCGCCGTTGAATCCGCCGACGGGCAATAAATGTTTTTTGAATATTCAGAGATTTTACAAACTTACCTGACCGGCTATAACTTCTAACGCCTAGTACTCAAATTCCGAGCCCCCGTCTGAGATGCGTATATGGGATACCCTCCACGGGGGCCCGAAGGCCTGCACCGGGCGCCATCGTGGAGATGGTCATCATGAAATGAATGAGTACTGGAAGACCGTGAGAAAAATTTTTGTATTTTTCTCGATTTGGAAACGGTAGATGCCTGTTTTCGGGCCCACGTCGCGGTAAGCTCGCGCACACGGCTCGCCGTGGAGGATATTAAAAAGTTGAATTTTTTATCGACAATCAGAGCGGCTTACCGTGGACGAATTCCTACTTATGTAGTGTCATTGCATTCCATAATCTGAATGCCTGTCTGGAGAATGTCTTTTTATACATGTGGAATGATATAGGCGCGCCTGAGAGTGAAATAAAGAAATTGGTTTTTGGCGCTTTTTTGAATGCCTATAACTCAGTAAATATTTACCTGAAATATTTGGAATTACTGTTAAAATGAGCGCTTGCATGCGCAAATTACATTTGTCATAGCCAAACTTGTAAAACTGCTGTTTTTGATTTTTTATGAATTTTTGAAAATTTGAGCCGTTTGTGGCGAATTTAATTTTAGTTTTTTGGGCCTTGTATGACCCAGCCCGTCCAAATAACTGTGTTATTATCATCTGCTAGGTCTGTTATTACAAAATAACACAGTATTAGTCTCTTGGGAGCTAAAATGCATTTTTTATGAATTAATTTGTATCTGTCATATGAAATCTGCCGCGCGGTGAAATTGTGCAACCGCGAATGGTAGTTCACCGCTCGGCCGCCGGGAGCGCTGCGGCGCCTTCCCAGAATTACGCAATCTCATTGGTTTCTGTAATATGCTATGACGCAATCTTGTGAAATTTTGAATTTTGTATAAATAAAATGCATTTTTTGAGCGGGTACCACAGATACGCCACACGCGTCGGTACGAGAACCGCTATTTGGACAATCTTCTTGCTGCCTTTTCTTTCTGACCCTGCTCACCTACTTTGAACTCTGCTTTCTTGGATTTTGTGACCACTGCTTTCTGACTTGGACTTCGCTTCGGATTTTTTTCTTCGACTTTAATACGATAAAAGCACTACTTCGGCGTTTGACTTCTGGCATATCCACGGACTACGAGCTTCACTGCAAATTCTGGTGGCGATCTCTGCCCCACCAGCGAAGACTACTGAGCCGCATAAAAAAGGTGTTCCCATCCGGAACACTTTGGTCCTTCGAGCCGGATATCTGAGCTTCGCTGACGACCACCATGTCTCAAGAGGGATCGAGACACTCTGTTGGGGGAGACCACGACCAGGACGAGCCTATGGCACCGGAACGAGCCGGTTCTGAAGTGGACCGGGCCTCCACGACATCCACGGAGGACACCGTCCGCCGGCAAGCGGCGGAGATCCGGCGCCAACAGCAACTCATACGAGAACTCCAGCGAGAGCACGCGGAGGCGCTCATCCGGATCTGCTCAGCAAAGGCAGACGCATCCGAAGCTGCAAATGTGTCGCCTGCAAAGAGGCAACCGACCAGGGCGGCACCCAAGCGACCAGCCTCGGTCGCCGCTGATGATGTCACACCCAAGCGGCCGACACCAGCCGCCACCGATGACGTCACCACCCGCCGCCCACCAGTGGTCGCGACCGATGACGTCACCACTCGCTGCCTACCAGTCGTCGCAGCCGATGACGTCACCACTCGCCGCTCACCAGTTGTCGCGGCCGATGACGTCACCACCCGCCGCCCACCAGTTGCTGCGGCCGATGACGTCATGGAGGAGTACGCGATTGTGTCATCAGACCGATCTGGACAGCGGGGCCGTTGTCCAGAACCGAGCACATTTACGAGAGATTGTGTCCTGAGCCATCCGGAACAAAGACGGATGGTCAACTCACTGATTGAAGAGGCGCTCAATTC